>JAWQFJ010019880.1:2500-5000 GCA_034096865.1 Theodoxus fluviatilis | reverse complement strand
ACCCACACACGGACATGGACACACATACACACCAACGGACATGGACACACCCACACACGGACATGGACACACACGACGGACATGGACACCCACGCACGGACACGGACATGGACACCCACGCACGGACACTGGACACCCACGCACGGACATGGACACACCCACGCACGGACATGGACACACCCACGCACGGACATGGACACCCACGCACGGACATGGACACACCCACGCACGGACATGGACACACCCACGCACGGACACGGACACACCCACACACGGACATGGACACACCCACGCACGGACATGGACACACCCACGCACGGACATGGACACACCCACGCACGGACACGGACACACACGGACATGGACACACCCACGCACGGACATGGACACACCCACGCACGGACACACCCACGCACGGACACGGACACACACGGACATGGACACACCCACGCACGGACATGGACACACCCACGCACGGACATGGACACACCCACGCACGGACACGGACACACCCACACACGGACATGGACACACCCACGCACGGACATGGACACACCCACACACGGACATGGACACACCCACGCACGGACATGGACACACCCACACACGGACATGGACACACCCACGCACGGACATGGACACACCCACGCACGGACATGGACACACCCACACACGGACATGGACACATCCACAAACGGACATGGACACACCCACGCACAGACATGGACACACCCACACACGGACATGGACACACCCACGCACGGACATGGACACACCTGTCACGGCCTGGATTTTTTTTTGTGTGTGCCAAATAAACTGAGACTAAATGTAAATGTATTTTATCTTTCTCAGAATGGCGCGTGTACTTTCTCTGTTTACTATCAAACAGGCACAAAGATGATTCACCAATTTTCTTTACTTTTCACTTGTATATTTATTAATTACACACACACACAAAATCCAAGCGGACAATAATAATACAATATAAAATGTAGTCTATCACTTTCGACTAATTTCTAGACTTCGAGTCTCTAATGAATAAATGTTTAATAAATAAATGAGTGTCTATCAATTTATTTCGTGATTGTTCATCAATCTCCAGTCCAGTCTCACTTGTCAATCATTTTGTACACAACATATTACTCACGACCTTAGTTCATGTCGTACTTCAGTGGGTTTGCTATCGTCCCCATCTCTGCCGGCGCTTTCCGCGGTGACGGTTCGACGAGGAGGTCACTTAAGACCCTGGCGATAGGTCCAGCACTTTTACCGACTTCAGTGGGTTTGCTGTCGTCCCCATCTCTGCCGGCGCTTTCCGCGGTGACGGTTCGACGAGGAGGTCACTTAAGACCCTGGCGACAGGTCCAGCACTGTTATCACATCTTCTTCACGGATGCAGGTGTCGGTCTGGTAGCCTGACGGTTCTGCCATCCTCTTCTTCCTCTTCTTCAATAATCTTCTTCATCCTTTTCTTCTTCAATCGTCTTCTTCATCCTCTTCTTCTTCAATCGTCTTCCTCCTCTTCTTCTTCTTTCTCTTTCTCCTCCTCATCCTCCTGCTGCTACTGGTCCATCTGATCTTTTCTTTCTCCCTCTAATTTTCGAATCTTTCTCCAACTGCGTTATTGGTGATGTTTTTTCTAAAGCAACCTGCGTTGACGTCATTCCCTCTCCAAAACATGACGTTGTCCCAAACCTTTAGAATTCATTGGCGAAAAACACAAAAATCCAAGTACAGAACAAATGCAGAGCTCCATCACTTGAGATGCATTTTTCCAAAGCACAAATGACACTGACTTAACTACTATTCTGATAAACAGTACGTGGTCTGTCAAAATAAATCAGACCATACTAAGCAGACAACACAATGTACAAATTCAAAAACAAATATTTTAATTTAAAAAAATAATTGATTCTCCATTTGTCACAACACCCACACACGGACATGGACACACCCAAGCACGGACATGGACACACCCACACACGGACATGGACACACCCACACACGGACATGGACACACCCAAGCACGGACACGGACACGGACACACCCACGCACGGACATGGACACACCCACACACCAACGGACATGGACACTCCCACACACCAACGGACATGGACACTCCCACCCACGGACATGGACACACCCACACACCAACGGACATGGACACTCCCACACACCAACGGACATGGACACACCCACACAAAGACATGGACACACCCACACACCAACGGACATGGACACACCCAAGCACGGACACGGACACACCCACACACCAACGGACATGGACACTCCCACACACCAACGGACATGGACACTCCCACCCACGGACATGGACACACCCACACACCAACGGACATGGACACTCCCACACACCAACGGACATGGACACACCCACACACGGACATGGACACACCCACACACCAACGGACATGGACACACCCAAGCACGGACACGGACACACCCACACACGGACATGGACACACCCACACACGGAACTGG
>JAWQFJ010019878.1:42500-46495 GCA_034096865.1 Theodoxus fluviatilis | reverse complement strand
TGAATAAAGTTCGTTCAAAATTTAAAAGCGTACGATGCATGCGAGGGTAACGTCACTGGAAGTTGAGAGCGCTTGGGAGGCTGTAGGAGCCGTATTGAGGCGCAGCCTGAGCAGCACGAGTGACCGCTGTGGGTGCACGAGTGATTGCTGTAAGAACTGTCACCGCTCCCGCTCCGTCCCGTCCCTCCCCACCCCTCGTCCCGTCCCCCCCAACCCCCGTCCCGTCCCCCCACCCCTCATCCCGTCCCCCCCCCCTCCTCCCGTCCCTCCCACCCCCCGTCTCTCTTCCTCCAACCCCTTCCCTATCCTCGTCTGCCAGCGAACGAAGTATCGTTCCGGACTTTATTTTTAGAACGGGCGGTTTCATATGACAGCGTCCTCGATGTACTTTACCACAAATAGATTACTGGGAGATTTTGTTTCCCAAATCACTGTACTGATTTAACACGATTTTCTCGAAAATTGTCAACACAGATGGCATCCATCGACTGCCTGCTTCATAGGAGTCTGTGTAGACGTCTATATATTTCACGCAACTGTTTAACGCTCGTATATTTGCGTGCAAGTTAATTAAATTCTTGAAGAACGATCGCCCAAAACTGACTTGTTCGATATTTACCGCTGTGCTTGTCAGTGAGCTGATACGTTGGCAAGTTTCGCAGACAGAATATGCAAACTGACATAAAACCCCATAATAAATCTCTCAATAACGCATCGATTCCAATTTTCTTAATTATCTTTTAACAGTTTGCCACGTCCCAGACGACACCAAGTGTGACAAGTGAGAAACGAAGTTGATAAACGCTGTTATAGTGTTACGCCGGCCAGTCCTGGTTAGATGACGGATGATGGATGGATAAATGGATGGATAGATGGATGGATGGATATATGGATGGATGGATGGATGGATAGATGGATGGATAGATGGGTGGATAGATGGATGGATGGATGGATGGATGGATAGATGGATGGATGGATGGATGGATAGATGGATGGATGGATAGTGTTTTACGGCCTATCAGCCTCTGTAGGCTATGTAAGGCCATTAAGCACGAAAATCACTAGAGAAGTTTAGAGTAAACGTAAAGCCACGGTGTCCCTAGTTATTCGCCTCTCACGAATCACGTAGGGAGACGCGGTGGGTATATTCTGACCCCCAACCTACAGGGGGAAAGGTCCTGGGTGCCTTGTTAACTCACTTCATCAAGTTTCCACTGGGGTCCATCCATGCAAATCCCCCTGAGAGCGCCAGTTCCTTGCCGACTGACAAGGACTACGCGGCGAGCTGTACAATGGTGTCCTGCACACGGGAATCACAAACAACGCGCCTCGCTTGCTCTGGCGGAGGGATTATCGCGCAGGCATTTGTTGTGCGGACTCACGCACCTCGCGGAAGCAGCGCAAAGTGGCGGGGAGCGGGTCGCGCCGGGTGGTAATGAGTAATTAAGGGCCAATGCAAATGTCAAACAAAGTCTTGCTCCGCACAGGCCATGCAAATGACATAAACATATTTAATCGTCCAAATGTCAATATGGCGCCGACACGTTGATCAAAGCGAGGCTGGCACACGTGACGGACGTGGAGGCGAAAACGAGGCAACGCTTCCAGACGTCAATCAAGTCATCGTGGTAATTGCCGGAGTCCGGACTCGAGGCTCCAGGCAAGCCCCGTGCCTCGCAGCCTGGGGTTTTGGTCCCCACCTAGACAGATGGCCGCCAGTGCAGCCCCAGTCAAGGTGTGGCCTGCATTAATGGCGGCTGTCTGCCAGACGACATCAAAGGCGCCGCCTGGCGAGAGCGATGCACAGACTGCCTCCACTTCCTCCTTCATGCTGTTTTGGCCGCGCGTGGTTTCCCTGCCCGCATCAAAGATCTGTAGATCTACGGGGAATGGGTTAAAACTTCCGGCGCTGCGGCCCGACCAGATGCTACCCCGGCTCTTCCGTCGTGTCAACAGCTCCCCCTAGCGGAGGATGTGTGTTCCTGATTCAGTATGCGATGCGTTTCTGAGGGAGGCACATGCAGTCGTTTTGATTTAGTTTGTAGAGCGGACTTTGATGCAGAGAACTTTGAGTGGTGTTTTACACTACGTCTTTGAAAGGGTAATAGAGTGCTTGGACTTTTGTGACCGTAAAGCTGGTCGTTGTTGCAGTGGGCCTTTTTCAACCATCATGAGTGAGCCATGTTTTCTGTAGGGGCGGTGACGTAGAAGAGTGTAGGGAGACGTATGACATAAAGAGTTTCTACTTTCATGTGTTGTCCTGGAAAAGCAAATGTTTGACATACAGACAAGTACAGACAAAACAGACCTACCAAATGGCAGGGTGGTAAACGAGGGGAACGACGCATAGACATTTGGGCAGACAGTCACAGAGACACATTGAGTAAAGTGGACAACCATACGAAGAACTAAAATCAATATGAATGACAGGAACGGACGATGAGATAGAGAGACAGACAGACAGACAGAAGCATAGACATTGTACACACAGACAAAAAACACACACACGCATAATTATATACTCATCAACATACACACACACACACACACACACACACACACACACACACAGGTGCACAGACAGACATGCACAATGCTTGCGCGTGCGCACAACACACACACACACACACACACATACACACACAAAGACACACACACACGCACACACACGCACACACACACATATCACACACACACACACAAAGACACACACACACGCACGCACACACGCACGCACGCACACACACACACGCACACACATATAAGGTACTCGGAGCACACGGCCAACTTGAGGAAGTGAGACAGAGAAAGACACAGAGAGGGGGGGGGGGGGGGACTTCTGCTGGACAGATGGCCTTCTGTTGCCAAATCCTGAGGTGAATCGGCACCTGTCACACAGGTGTCACCACACACAGGCACACGGAAATGTACGTGCTGTTAAGGATACAGTCCCCTTGTCAGAAGGTGTGCTTTACAGGGAAACCTGTCGCCCTTTGTGCATGTGTAGGAGTTCCCCCACCCACGTCTGACCTTAATCATCTGCATGTATTGATTCCCGCTTGTAGCCTCCAAAGTGCTGGCTGTTTTCCCCAGTAGTAAGCTGGCCTCATGGAATGATTGATCTAGACTAAACAGACTATGTGCGTCATGTAGAATTTAAGGAAACTTTTTAGGTTCCTGCGGTTGCAGTTAAAGGCCATCTGTCTTTGAGTGAAAACAATTGTACTTAGTTGCCGCGAGGCCTTGCATAATCCATACATATTATGGTAGTGATACACTCTGTACAGATAAGCAAGAGGAAAACAAGTCTGGAGTGGCTACTTGAACATCTTGTGCTGGAGCGTGTCATGAGTGCAATTTAAATTGAAATGATAAATTACCTGAGATAACTGTAGTTAAGATATCTCTGCGATGATTTTACCATTTTCAGAGATTTGGGTGGTGTGTTCCATATAGTAGCCCCTGAATAAGATAAGCTATGCTTGAACAAATCAATCCTAGGTTGTGTTAAACTAAATTAATATTGTACACGATGATAAAAATGCTTATATAAGTTTATCAGATAAGCAGGAACATTTCAATCTTGTATTTGTTTTATCAAGAATTATTTGTTGAATTGTAAATGTTTATGAAAAGGTTAGATATAAGTTTGGTGGGGTTTTTTTCGTTTCATCATCTGTACACATCGATCTATCAGTAATCATCAGCTTGTAGGTTCTTCGATACAATGACCGCCCTTTACAAGCTCGCATCACTATAGCTATCCCAAATCACTGACGCATCATTAATGTAAGATAAGATATGAGCATGTAAGAAGATTTTGCACGTTTGAATGTCAATAAACTGTCTACATTTTGGTAAAAGAAACATATTGGTTGAACTTTTAACATAATTAAAGATATATTCAATGTGTGATCGCTATTCTAAATTATCACCAATTATTACACCGAGAACGTTGTCCCAACAACTCTCTGGACTGGCAACGATTCAAGAAA
>JAWQFJ010019878.1:30000-37500 GCA_034096865.1 Theodoxus fluviatilis | reverse complement strand
CCAAGCCTTTCACATCACGGCACGCCATCTTGCCATCTCTTTGGAATCGACCTGCAGCAAAAACAAGGAAGCCCCACATCATTACCCACTGCCAACTACAGTGTCTGTGGTGGGCTATCGGTACCTCGGATCTCCCCCAACTTCTGGCGGTGGTTATGCGTGTGTGTGACAGCCCTTGCCAGCCGTGGCTCCCAATCTTGCATTGAGTCCTCTATCAAGCTGACTCTGCAGGCAATCGAACATGACAGAGCGCAGAGATAAGCGCCAGGGAGAAGGGAGACTGCACTCAGACCGCGACAGAGATAACTTCCAACGCCATTAGTCACGCAACCATTGTTTCGGACGCCAGCACAATTCGGAGCTCGTTCATCCCAGTTTTGCCTCTCCCAGGATTGTTCTGTTCCAAGAGCGTTGTCTGCATTTTTCCTCCAGTGCCGTTGCCTATCGGAACTTACATCGAGAGGTGTGGATCAGAATACGCAGGGTATCTAGCGTTAGGTAAGACCATAATTTCCGGGCGAGCCCTGCAGAGAATTCAGCATTAAGAGCAGCAAAGTGGTGAGCGTGACAGGACGTTGTTACATAACATGACGTAAAGTGCTTACATCAGTCTCTATTTCCACGCAGAAGAAATGGTTTTCTGACAATCAGTTCATTAGCACTGCCAAATTGTAAGAGTGCTTGGGATCCAAATGAAGGGAGGACAAGGGCAATATGCGCAGCGCCGACAAGTGCACTGCAATCAACAATCTTCTGTCTGCGCGCTCAGAACGTTGTAGGTGCGGCTTCAGCCGCTGTTGTGGTAATCGTCTGCTTCATCCTCGGTACAGAGAGCAGTTCAGAGCAAGTGAATTAGTCATAGAACGATTCACCTCTAACGCTCAAGTCCCACCGACCCATGCATCAAGAACATTGCATAGCATTATTCAATAACGCTGTCTGAATGTACTTTTTTCCTATGATGTCACTCGTGTCTCACGACTCTCCAACCAGTGTGCTTGAGTTCAGGTACCACCCACAACAAGAGCAAAGAGCCAAGCGAATGCTCTTAACTAAAAGCAGTTTCGTAGCGTTCGATACCTCGGACCAATTTCTTTATTCTGTTGCGAAGCAAATTCAACCCACCACTCTCATTATAACACAAACACTGTGTACCGAGAAGCACATAGATTCAATAATTGTCTGGTTCCTTCCTGAAAAAGACAACACCGGATTGAAGCCGTATGTTCTGATTGGAACATTTGCCAGTGTTTCAATCACGGCATTGTATTGACTGTAATGAGCAGCAGAACACACTGGAGAGCCCACGCCCAGCAACATCGCTATGCCTGATTTCATCCAGACATCAGAACGCATCGAGATTCAGACGACCTCCTTGCAGTCCTTTACGTCGTCCCGCAACCTCAAAGCCAGGAATGGAGTGTGGACATAACAATGAACCATATTCTCAAGTATAAGGCAGGTCTTGTGGGGGTTTTTCTCTCATGAATCAAGAGACATTTCCACTCATATTTAAATCATCATAGGTTCTGCAGACAAACCAAGAACAAGACATTGAACGTATTTGGTTCTCCATTTCCCGGGAAACAAAAGATGATTTAAGTGTCACTGATCAAAGTGGCAACGGATACAATAATGAAAGTGCCTCAGTTTCCTATCCGCAAAGGTGAAACAATTCTTTTCGCCTGATAATACCACATCAAAAGTTTCCACGTTGACTGCAATCGGTGTGTGTCACATTTCTCCACTTCATAACAACAATGGAAACAAAAAGTTCCGAGCTATTCCTCAGAGAACGGGACTTAATCCTTCCTGGAAACCTCCACAGTCCACAATGTCGCACGCGCGGAGTCGGACCCTGGGAGAACGCGACACTCGCATCGACAAGGACAAGCCCAGGCTTGATTCCACCATGTCTCAATTAATGGGGACCTGATCCTCACCAATCCTGACGACGATGGCCTCTTCCAATCCTCCAAGACAAGGAAGCGGGCACTAAAAGCCTGAGTGGCAGAGGCGGAGGCAGCCAGGGGGACGGTGGCTGACAGATGTCACAGACAAGAGCAGACCCGACCACTCCGGGGAAGCGATGAGGGGCTGGGGAGACGGGCAGACACTCAGGGGGTGAGGACTGAGCTGTCGGAGGGTGACGGGTCTGTCAGGAGGCGACGTCCGTTCTTCTCCAAAGTGGCAGCTCCGATATTCCTTTGTCCCCGCAGGACCTCACCGCGCACGCGGGCCAGAGCGAGGTGACAGACTCTCCAGAGGTGCCTTCCTCAGGATCCCCGCTTCCACAGCTGTAATTGGCCAGGAAGTCTTCAGTGCAGGACTTCCGGGAACTGTCCCATGATACCCTGTCTTCTGTGGCCGTGATGCCACGCGTCAGGGACGATGATGAGGGTGAGGACGAATGGAGTATTACGACCTAAGAGCTGTGTAGGCTATGTGAATCAATTGATCACAAAAAGCGCTACAGCTTGTGAGAGTAGGAGAGCAAGTGAAATTGCAATTTCCACAGTCATTCGCCTTATACGCATCGCGATGGGAGACGCGGTGGGTCTGTTCTCACCCCGAACCTATAGGGAGACGCGGTGGGTCTGTTTTTACCCCCAAGTCAGGGACGAGAGAGTGGGACGAGGGCATGGAGTTTGCTTGTGGCTGTTGTCACTGACCTGCTGTCATTGACATGTTGTCACTGACCTGCCTGGGAGTGAGTCGGCTGTGCGAACCACGACGGCTGCGTGGGAAAGATTGTCAAGTATCGGTTCAGCAGATCGCTTGATATAATGCGTTTTGCCTGCTTATTGTAGAACCGACATCGCGCTTATTGTAAACGATTTTTAAAATAGAGATTCAATATTCAGTGAACATTTAGGGAGGGAGAACAGAACGAGAAAGAGGACGACAACGCAGACGACGACGGAACGATGATGGTCGTGGCGACGACGAAAAGAACGATCATATTGACAAAGACAACAAAGATGATGATGATGACAACGATATGGAGGATGAGGATGACGACAACAACGACCACAGTGATGGTGACGATGGTAATGACTACAATTACGACATTGATGACGGGAGGGAGAAAAACGTCCTTATAGATTACGATTGTTTGGCTATCGTCACGTTGCAAATAAAAGAATCACAATCACTGACGTTGGCGACGACGACGATAATGTCGACAACGACGATGATAACGTTGGTGGCTGAAATATCAGGGGCATTGTTAAGAATCTACCATTTGGATGACGCTGACTATGTTACGTCACAACAGAAAGAAACTGTCATCGCTCTGAAGATGCAGGCATAATGGGAAAATCTCTTTCTTCTGTGGCTATCACAAACTCCCGCCATCTTTCTTACTCCTCCTCTCTCTTCATGCCACCTTCTGTCAGGCCTAGGAGACAGTGAGGTGGACGAAGGCGACTTCCGCTTCCTCGAGATGACGTCAAGTGTCCAATGACGTCACTCTCCGCCGGCTGCACGCCATCCGGGGTTCTTCCGGGTCACGTGACAGCCTCGCTCTGGAAATGGGAGGTGGTGGAGCTGCCAATCACGGGCATGTGCCGTCCCAACTTTGGCGGGAAACTGACGCCTGACGCGACCTTCGAGGGCGGAGTGATACCGCCCCGGTGCCACGCGAGTTTCGGCACCCGCGTGGGGACTATTTTGTTTCAGGTTGGGAAAAAAGGTATCCGGTGGCTATGTGTCAAACTTGTCGCCATGGGGGCTGTTTCCTCACAAAACACTAATTAAGGTCTCCATATGAGGCTAATAGGTTGTCTCCTTTTCCCGTTAGGACGAAATGTGATGCGTGACGTGCCAATGTGATGTGGGCGAGGTAGAAGCCACAAGGTTCCAGCCAAGCTGTCTTGCTGGACGTTCAGTGTGTTCCTGTATTATTTCTAAGATGCGCACCAACTGCTCAGATAAAAGAACTTTTGAACAAAACAAAAAAGGATTTGTTTCACGTCTGCCTCAGTCAGAGAATGAACGCGCTCTCACAGTGTTGGTGCAATGTCATGGAACGCATTGTCAATGAGCTCTGCCTTTGTAGTAGCGGTGGGGATACATAACTATTATATGTCCCTCATGGACTCGTCAGCGCGCTTGGCCTGCAGTCGCTTGCGGCTAGTGGGTGCAGCGTTCGAAACTGCGCGGATCCCGGAGTTCCGTCCTTCACCAAAGCGCTTTGCTCGCATTCCTTCCCCTTACCAAGGAGTAAAACCGGGTACCTGTGAGAGCATCAAAAGCATGTTGCAGTGCAATTACTCTTTTAATGTAACCGATAGCTAGCATTAGGTTCGAATGTACAAGCGCACGCACACATACGCGCGCGCGCGCTCAGAGAGAGAGAGAGAGAGAGAGAGAGAGAGAGAGAGAGAGAGACAGAGAGAGACAGAGAGAGAGAGAGAGAGAGAGATGGGGGAAGGGGTTTATCGAGATGCACTTGTTAAAGCTTCTTACGATATTGCAGATACTTTGGAAGGAAAGGGAAGTTTCTGTTAATACTTTTTTGTTTTTAGCTTTGGCACGTCGTAGACGTTGAACCAAAGCTAACGCAGTCATACAGAGGGGTAGGTGCATCGAAGATGTTTACCAAGTATCATTCACGCACAGACAAAATTACACGCATGGACAAATTTACGACACAGGATTGCAGTCAATATGATATTTTCAAGATATTTTAATAAACCCAGATTCTTCCCCTAAAGGGAAGTTCCTGTTGATACGTTTTTGTTTTTAGCTTCTTACGATAATTGTTTTTATCAACGCCCGTGCTTCCCTAGATATTAAAGTTAAAACACCCGATGCTATTTACATTAATATACATTGAAATCACATTCAAGTTGTATTTTGTGATTATTGATTAAGAGTGTGATCATGGGTAGAAGGAAAGCTTTGTATTGCTGAGTCATTCTTGGGATGTCAGATTATTTCCTTGTCATGCGTCTGTTCCTTTCTTTCTGTAAGGTCCACACAGTACCACTTGTAATCAGTCATGGCTGCTGAAATCTCCAAGCTACGTGTTTGAACTTGTGGCGAGTGTCTGGAAACACAGAACGACAGCGTAGGTGTCGCTTTGATGCTGCCTGAAGCGACAGCGTATACGGACCTTCCCGTAGCTTCGCTAACCCTCTACGTGTCGCCCTAGCCAGGAAACGGGGGGAGTGGAGCCCATTTGCTGGGATAACCCTTCCATCCCTGCCCTGCCTGGCTTTCCGTATTTGGGCAGTCGCTCCAGTGAGGATCAGGGACATCCATTACACCTGGATTAGGGCCCGATAGCGAGGAGGGTCGCCTTGCCCGCTAGTGACGCAAGTGCGACTCGAGTGACATGGACAGAGAGGGGATTAGGATCTTTGTCTGACGTGGCGATGGCTACGGTGTTTGCTGGCCCTTTTGACCCCAGGGTCGTGTTCATTGTGTTTGCCGCTCAAGAATGACTACGGTCTTACGGTTTTTGTTTCTGACAGAGAGGGGCAAACAATAAAAAGTCGTGGGATACTTGAGGTGTGCATTGCAGGTTGATTTGAGCTAAGGATGGAAGTGTGCTGGAGAAAACATTAAATTAAAAAAGTAGGACGGTCAGAAATCGGATTGTTCAACGATTGATTGTCAAGTAAATGCTATCTTCTAGGAAGAGATGAGACGATTTCTTGCACAAAACGTATAAAACGATCTAGTCCGTTTTCTAGCAACGTCATCTCTCTCTCTCTCTCTCTCTCTCTCTCTCTCTCTCTCTCTGCAACGAACTATTCAACCCATCATTAAAAAAATGCAAAACGAGGAAAGCCCATTACACTCCTCGTGTCGTCTCCTCAGATCAAGTTCGAAAATCAACACAAGATTGCCAAACCGTGACTAACAGCGCATGCTCAGCAAACCGTGACGCCATTAACATGGCGAACCTCTCTCTCTCTCTCTCTCTCTCTCTCTCTCTCTCTCTCTCTCCTTGGGCGTGGTGTCCAGGGGCCTCAGATGGTATCACGTGGGGGTGCTGGGCTGGACACCGCCATGACACACTGGGGATGTCCTTATCGCTGTCGCCGTCTCCGAAGCTGACCCCCGTGATGTCTCCCCCTTACCCGAACTTGCTTTGATCACGGACGGCTGGGGAAAGCGACGGGATATGCGTAATTGCGGGCGACACGGCGTTGCGAAGCCACTCCGCCTCCTGGTGGCCCGTTTCGACAGGACCACAATGCCCCTGGAGGCGGGGAGGGCGTCCCTGACAACCACAGCGGGGCTCCTGACAGCCTGAGTGGTGTTTATTCCTGACATGGGGCACCGCGCGGATTGTTACCTCGCAGCAGGGCGGCTGTCCGTCTGTCGCTGGAACTGTATTCATGCGCGACGGTAATGGCGGCGTTCCCAGTTCGCCACGGACAAGCCCCGCAGTGAATCCCAGCAGGCACCCCATTGGCTGTTGGTAGGTGGTCCGCCAAAACGAGGCGAGCCGGGTCGGTAATTGTCGCTTGTGCACATGAAAACCGAGTCATAAACTTCGCTACATCGCTTCGCCTCACCAGCCGACTTTGATCTGGCATTAAAATGTTGGGCGAGAATATTTGCCTCGGTGCCCGTGGTAATAACTACGTCACTAAATGTCACACTCTGCCTGGGGGCTATGACAGGGCTTAACTGTCCACACGCCGCAGGAGATGACCGCCGTGGTGGTGCCAATGGTTGTCACGGTGCATGCTGGAGAGGGGCGTAGTAGCATTTCTATGCTGCCTTCTCCGTGTCGCATCGACGACAATGCCAAAGTATGTGCAAGAATGTTGGGACGCCTCACACTGAGAAGTCGTTTCATCCATTTTCTATGGCTCCACCCACTGTACACACCCGCCTCACTTTCAAGTCGACTCGGCCATGTTTGAACAAACCGTGCTTATTGGGTTCGTCCTAAACTTGAAAATGATTGTAAGTTGCTGAAGGTGAAGCTGAAAGTGTGGTTTTGTATAGCGACGTTTTACTCATGTCTGAGTCTTACACCGCTTTACATTTCACATCACAGGCCCACTTAACCATTCCTTCACTAGCACGTGACGACAAGCACAGGGACAGACTGATAAACTCGCATGTCAGGTATCAGCACTAACTCCATTCCCTGGGAAGTATTCTAACCCGATGTTGACTCGATTATGGCTGCATGCAAGGGTGAATCGAATTATTGTATACAATTGTTGCCGTCACAGAAACCCATGAAATAAATGATCAGAATCGCATCAAAGTTGTTTTATATCATTCTTTTTCTTTGTTTCATTTTTGTGAGAGGACACACTTTAAACTGGGTTCATTCCTGTTCTTGACGAAGGATATTGATATGGGTTTGATTGTACGTGTATGACCAGACTTCACTGATTGAATGGAAGACTAGTGGTGCCCCATATCTTGACCAACAATATGAGTCGTCGTTGTCAACACATTTTTTCAGGCGACAATTCACTACAGAGTTGGCAAAGAAAGCTAATATTTCACCTGTTCTTATAT
>JAWQFJ010019878.1:7500-12500 GCA_034096865.1 Theodoxus fluviatilis | reverse complement strand
CGACTGGCGGAACTTTGACTTTTGCTGTCCTTCCTTTGTTCCCCAATACCCCTCTGTTACCGTCCGGCGGCTCTGTCATGGCCAACGAGGCCGCTACAACAAAGATCAGACCATCTTCTGTAGCGCACCGCCACAGTCAACGTCCAAAGCCCAGGCCGAAGGCGACCCACAGGGAGCGTGAAAGGTGCAATGATGGATTTGTTGAGACGTGAATCTCTCGGAGACACCTCGAGGTAGCAATGGACCTTTCGTAGATCCGCGCAACCGTTGCTGGCAGCAGCCCGTTAACGTCTTGTCTGGGTTCCCGTAGATAAGGCGCCTGGACGTTAAACGGCGGCTCTAAAAGCCTTCACTGTCGGGAGCGTTTCATGGCCGTGATGAAAGTATCGAGCTGACTGGGTTTTCGGTGTATCGGTTTTCGATGCTCTGGCCTTCTAGTTTGTTAAGGGCTCCGTCGTGAGTATTTAACCCCACCCCCCCTCTTCTCTTCTGTTTTTGCCATTGTGTACCTAATATGTTACCTTTTTGGCGAACTTTTTGTCTAAAGAATCTCTGCAAATGTTTTTGAAAAGCATACATGTTTCTCAAGCTTTCTGTTTAGAAATTAAGAATGCTCTGTCTGTCACTTTTTCCTCTCTCTGTCTCTCTCTGTTTCTCTCTCTCTCTCTCTCTGTCTCTGTCTCTGTCTCTCTCTCTCCCTCTCTCTCTCTCTCTCTCTCTCTCTCTGTCTTTCTCTGAGAATTAGATCTCATTGATCTAGTGATGATTATATAAACTTTAGTTGTCACCGGTGTCCAGTAGCCGTTGGAAAGTGTTCACATTATTACAATTCTGTGTAAATATTTGCTATTTATAATGGGCTGGAAGCGCCTACAATAAAACCAATTGTTCTTTATTCGTTGTTTGTTGTTCTCTCTCTGTCTCTCTCTCTCTCTCTAGCTCTGTGACTCTCATTCTCTCTCTCTCTCTCTCTCTCTCTCTCTCCCTCACTCCTATGTGTATCTGTCTCTTCCTGTCGACGTGCTCGTGTGTCTCTGTTTCAGTATCTCGGTTTCTCTCTGTCCTCGGGCTTTCTTTCTCAGTCTCCTGTTTATTTCCAACAACTCTTCCGAAGTGTGAGAAATCGTTGATGCAAGTACATTGGCACGCAAGTTTGCATCAACTGGACAGATTGTTTGTCAGAAACTGAACGGGATATCTCTTGTTTGCGACGATCTAATGAGCAAATGGCGGGAAAAGCGCCTTTGAGTGACGTTTGAGACAGACGAACGCTAACCACGAGCCGCATATGCCATCTCCGTAGGCCTTCTAATGAGACAGCGACAGCTTCATGTTTGAAAGCAACTCGGCCAAGCGCCAGCATCGGGTTGGAATACTCCCCAGGGAGCGGAGTTGGTGCTGGTACCTGACTGTGTGCGTCTTAAATGTCTGTCACTATGTTTGTTGTGAGGTACCAGTGAGGATTGATGAAGATGCCCAGTGATCAGGGGGTAAAGTGTAAGCGGTTTGAGACCATGACAAAGGGTGTAAGTCGCTATAAAAAACCACACCTTTACCTTTACCTTTTAACTCACTCGATAGTTGGATAAGGCACCCTGGGCAGTCACTACTACACAGCAGTGTGACGTTATCTTCCTTACCCAATGCAGCCCTTCACTCCACTTCTGCCAATAAACCTCGTATCCCCCTATCGCACTGGGATGTGTGAGTGCCACACACGACCATCCGAACTATCCTTCTATCGCCCTCCATGATTGCTGAGGGAAGGAGATCTAGTGGCCACTGTAAAGGGTCAGCCGATTAAAATGAGCGTGTCACCTGAGATAGATGCTCACTAAAGACAAGCTATCAAGAGGGCATTTGACGCTGGTTATCCGGCCGCGGTTTGACACAATTTACTTAATCCCAACAGGAGGGACCGTATGGAACAAATTGGAACCAATGGGAGGTCAGATAGGAGAGCTTTCCAAGGGAGATAATCGTTTACTACAATGGCGGCCGTGACAGCTGTAAAGGGAGATAAGCGGAGAGCTGGGTGCCGTAAGCAGTGGAGGGATGGGATGGATGTTCGCTGCTGTCCCTCCTCAAGTGCTCCTCTCACCCCCAGAGAAGCAGGCACGCTGGCTGGCATGGGGGTTATCGTGGTGATTGTTTGTGCCTGCGGGTGGAGACTCCTTTCTGCCCACAGCTGCTCTGATGCGTGGGTGGTAATGTCAGTTCTCTAAAACACGCTTTTTATACAGAGGAGGTGGGCATCGGGGGTAGGGGGGTTAAAGAGGTGGGTTGGGGAATGGGGGGATATGATTGTATGAGTGGGTGTAGGTGATTTAGTTCACCAAACGCACAATTGTGTGGTGAGCCAAATATTAGCTGTCTCCCTGTGGTTGAATGTTTTGTATGTATGGCAATAGAGTATGACGTGGCCACATAAACGAAAACTCATACACATTGTTTTGAAGCTCTCCTTCAACTACTGTGATATCCAGAGTGTCATGAAACACCCTGATGTTGTAAATATTCCTGGTTGCGACACAAAAGTCAACATACATTTCTTTTTGCCTCACGTCCAGGTGTGTGTGTTTTTTCTGACCTCGTGTCGATTGTTCTCCAGCGAAAAAGACACTGTATGCAAATGAGTTTCTGTTCGTTTGCACTATATTATCTTTTTTTGTATATTGTTTTAAAGCAAGCATGGAACAAATGACTGTGGTACTACATCACCTGCCTCCACAGCAGTATTCCAGAAAAAGCGAGTCAGCAACCGTCCATATGTCATACCATCCATCAGTCTAATCGCCTCTTTGTCACATGTACCCATCCTGATCCACATAAACGTCGACCATTTGCATATTGTTCAGTTCAATTCAGTCTCTTAACCCTGAGATGGGTTGTTGAGGCACCACTGATGACTTTCGGACAATCTTCCTCCATCGATCTCTATCCTCTGTGGCTCGCTGTGAGTCAGCAAAGATCAAGCCTGTCTACTCGTTGATGTTGTCTTCCCACCTCTTTCTCTGCCTGCCTCTCCTTCTCCCACCTGGTACGGTACCTTGCAGGATGGTCTTGGCCAGCCCACTGCCTCTTGACACGTGACCGTACCACTTCAGCTTTCTGCTTTTCACGATTGAGAGCAGGTCTTTGTACTGTCCAAATGCTCTCCTGATTCTGTTGCTGACTTCCTCATTCGTGATATGGTCTTTATATGAGATGTTCAGAATCTTGCGGTAGCATCTCATTTCCAGGGCTTGTATCCGTCTCTGTAGTTCAGATGTGAGTGTCCAGGACTCACATGCATACAAGAATACGGAGATGGCCAGCGTGCGCATGAGTCTGATCTTCGACGCGAGAGTGATATTTCTGTCACGCCATATTGCTTCAACTTTGCCAATGCTGCTGTTGTTTGTTCTATCCTAGACAGTATCTCTGGTTTGGATCCTTCATCAGTCACAATAGATCCCAGGTATTTGAAGTTGTTCACAGCTTCCAGTTTTTGGCCCTTCACTTTGATTTCCATTTTGAAGCCCCCAGGGTTGTTCGTCATCACCTTGGTCTTCTCGGCGCTGATCTCCATGCCATATGCCTGTGAGATCTTGTCCAGGTGCTCGACAAGACTAGTCAGCTCCTCTTCACTTCCTGCTAATCCATCAATGTCATCAGCAAAACCTGTTGACCTCGAGTATAATGTATTGTCACCGGTTTTTTCCATCAGTCTCACCTCTGTGTAGCGCTAGTCATGCGTCTGAAATACATTTGTTAGTTTTCTGTACATTCATGTATTTAAAAAAAGATGGAAGTAAATCGACATTGCGTGTTTCCTACTTGTTGAATAGAACATAAAGTGGTAGCCATTGTTGTCGTTGTTCTGGTTGCAGTTGTCGTCATCATCGTTGCGGTTGCTGTTTTGTATTGTTATTGTTGTTGCTGTTGCTATTGTTGTTGTCGCTGTAGTTGTTGCTGTTGTCCCTACTGCTGCTGCTGTTGTTGTTGCTGCTGCTGCTGCTGCGGCTGTTGTTGTTGTCGCTGTAGTTGTTGCTGTTGTCCCTACTGCTGCTGCTGCTGTTGTTGTTGTCCCTGCTGCTGCTGTTGTTGGTGTCCCTACTGCTATTGCTGCTGTTGTCGTTGTTGTCTCTACTGCTGCTGCTGCTGTTGTTGTTGCTGCTGCTGCTGCTGTTGTTGTCCCTACTGCTGCTGCTGTTGTTACTGTTGTCGTTGTTGTCTCTACTGCTGCTGCTGTTGTTGTTGTTGCTGCTGCTGCTGCGGCTGTTGTTGTTGTTGCTGCTGCTGCTGCTGCTGTTGTTGTTGCTACTACTACTACTGCTGTTGCAAATTGCTGTTGCAGTTGTGATGGAGAAAGACAGGAAGAACATTGTACGAGGAACGGGGTCTGAATTGAAAGAAATGATAAACCGACGATGAAGAAAGGAGAGGAAAAGTGTACAAAGCAAACTGGAGGAAAACGAAAATTTCGAGAACAACGAGAGAGAGAGAGAGAGAGAGAGAGAGAGAGAGAGAGAGAGAGAGAGAGAGAGAGGGGGGGGGGAGAGAGAGAGAGAGAGAGAGAGAGAGAGAGAGAGAGAGAGAGAGAGAGAGAGAGAGAGAGAGAGAGAGAGAGAGAGAGAGAGAGAGAGAGAAAGAGAGAGAGAGAGAGAGAAAGAGAGAGATAGAAAGAGAGAGAGAAAGAGAGAGAGAGGAGATAAAAGAGAGAGGGAGGAGAGAGAGAAGAGAGAAGAGAGAGAGAGAGAGGATAGAGAGAAGAGGGTGAGAGAGAGAGGAGAGAGAGAGAGAGAGAGAGAGAGAGAGAGAGAGAGAGAGAGAGAGAGAGAGAGAGAGAGAGAGAGAACGAACGAAACATTTATTGCGTAGGCCTCCGGCCTGTTGCAAAATTATAATACATCAAAAGGACGAAATAAATTGGATATATTTTCCAGGACTGGCAACCAGTTTTGATCGAGGCGCGTACGCGGAGACAAGCGAGTCATGCAACAACACGCGAATCATAA
>JAWQFJ010019878.1:0-2500 GCA_034096865.1 Theodoxus fluviatilis | reverse complement strand
ATAGAAAGATATGAAAATCGAACTCGAGATACGTTATTGTCAGGCCACCGGCGCATACAACGTTACGCAATTTATTTAAGTTTGAAGAGAGAGAGAGAGAGAGAGGGGGGGGGGAGGGAGAAAGAGGGTGAGATAGAGAGAGAGGGAGAGAGAAAAGGAGAGAGAGAAAGAGAGGGAGAGAGAAAGAGAGAGAGAGAGAGAGAGAGAGAGAGAGAGAAAGAGAAAGAGAAAGGCCCATACACTATGTGCTAGAAAGTGGGTGGACGTGTGGGAGGCATGTAAGTGGAGGCAGCACAGGGAGAGCAGGATGAAGTAGAAAGCGTGATTTAAAACAGGGCCAGGCCACATCTGCATGCAATTAGTTCTCGATTTTCACCGGCCCTGCTTGTCACTAACCCAATATACGAGACAGCAGGTTACTAATAATTCCGCAGGTAAACACATACGCTGCCTTTGGGAGGGAGCTGTGGCCTACACGTTCACGCTATGTGGATGGACCATTGCGAACAGGAACAAGACCATGGAATCGATCTCACAGCACAGCTGCTGCCCTTCTTGATTCACACCAAAGCAACGACGTGTTGCCTGTGACACTGACAGGATTGCCACGTGGACCGATGAAGCAAGAACTTCTCAGACAGATTGTCAATAATGTCGCGCCTTGTGTACGAACCGTGCATAAATAGATTCGAATGCGATTATGTGTATTCCTAATGAGACCTGATATCGTTCCACGAATGTCAGAGAGCTTTGATGTATTGCGTCCGCTTGAAACTGAATACCCGCTCGACGCATGGTTCGTACAGGTTAGCCTCATTTCCGTTAGAAAGATTGTCAGTTGTGGATCACAAATTAAGCTGCCATTATCATAATATGCTTTGGACTTGCATGTTCCTGTACTCCCTGCTGTTGGTATTCCTCCTTTCGCACCCTTGTCATGGTAGAGCTAATGGTCGTTGTCATTTTCCTGATCGTCGTCGTCCTCCCTCCCTCCTCATCCTCCACCTCCTCTTCCTTCTCGTCCTCTTGTGTCTTCATTCTTGTTAACTGTCCTTAATCTCCTCTTCCTCCTCGTCGTCCTCTTCGTTGTTCTCCGTTGTTCTCTTCTTTGTCTCTCTTGTAATTCTTCTCATCGTCGTCTTTACCTGGTCCTTTTCCTTGTGTTATTATGCTCGTTTTCCTCGGGCTCCTCTTGCTCCTCCTCCTGCTCCTCTTGCTCCTCCTCCTGCTTCTCTTGCTCCTCCTCCTGCTCTTCTTGCTCCTCCTCCTGCTCCTCTTGCTCCTCTTTCTCCTCCTGCTCCTCCTCTTCGTCCTGCTCCTCTTTCTCCTCCTGCTCCTCCTCGTCCTGCTCCTCTTTCTCCTCCTGCTCCTCTTTCTCCTCTTCCTGTTCCTCCTTCTCCTGCTTCTCCTTCTCCTGCATCTCCTCCTGCTCCTTTTCATCCGGCTCCTCCACCTCCTGCTCCTCCTCCTGCTCCTCCTCCTGCTCCTGCTTCTCCTGCTCTTCCTCCTCCTGCTCCTCCTGCTCCTGCTCCTCCTCCTCTTCCCCATCCTCTGCTGCTTAATTTGATTCTTTTTGTGCTCCTCTTTATCTTTTTATATGAGTTGTATCAGATGCCTGGCTGCACGAGCAGAAGAAATATGCAGCAAGCCACTTTTTTATTGGGGGGGGGGGGGGTCTTCTTCCTTCCCTTTTTCCATGAACCGACAGCATGTAAATGACAGCGTTAACAAAGGGATAGATTAAAAGACATGATCTATTGTAATCCATTTTCCCTTAGAAATAAATCCAGCATAGTCTGAATCTGCTGCTCAATCACTGATCGTCCTAAACGAGAGGCTGATGGTGCCATGAAGCCGAAAGACTCAAATGGTTTGATCCAAGCCCTTCCAAAAGCCACCCCGTGTCACCACATCACTTGTGTCCTTCCTCCGTTGGAGTGGCAGGCCAGACTTCCGGTTTGGCGACAAAAACGGCGCAGTGAGCTTCTGAAAGCTAAAGACTTGGCTTCTGAGAATGGAATGGCGTCGCTGCCGTCTCTTTGGCTGTCTGACACTCCCTCCCATCCCGAGATCCCTCGCGCCTCCACCCGCGATCTCGTCACGCCGTCAGCGCCCAATTTGCATTTCGCCTCGTCTTGGGTTTGTTACTTCCGCCTTGCCTTCGCCGCCTGACTTGCACGAGAGGCTCGTTTCCGGTCCTGCGCGCCTCACACTTCGCCAATTTCAACTTTTCGTGAGGAGTTCCGGTGACGTATTGATCACCTGACACGGCACACGCGCGAGATGGATGGCTCTCTCACGTGACCACATCCTTCTCCCGACCCGCTCAAAGAACAAATGACATGGCGGCTGCAATTAGTTCTGAGGAGTGCTAACAAGTCCCAGGGCTCCCGACTTTGGAGATACCTAGTCGCAACCCCTTTGTCCACTATGGATTCCCGCGCTGCAGCATCATGCAGCTCGATGACCCGAGCAGAAACGCCATTGAGAGGAAGACAGC
>JAWQFJ010019876.1:35000-37500 GCA_034096865.1 Theodoxus fluviatilis | reverse complement strand
ATCTATTTGAAAGTGAAGGCGATGATGGCGTTCTGGAGATGAATATAACACGTCACATGTCACACTTCGAATGAAGTCTCACAACAAAATCAACGGAACCTGCCTCAGATCTTGACAAGGAGTAAACACATGTTCTGCGTTGAAACTGAAAAGTGACTCACCGATACAATTCATTTGATTTTACCTACAAATCTGATTGTCATGAGCCAACAGAGATTAAGCTGGTGTTTTCCATTCGTCTCAGTTCTGAGCAATTCACAATTGTGGCAATGAGAAACTAGCTCAAAGGAATCATCTTTATTTCTTACCCACTCAAGGCAAGTTTCAAAGTCATTGCGAAAGTACGCGACTGGAAGGAGGAGGAGACAAAGAGACACCCTAGCGAGTGGTATGGCGGAGATGGAGGCAAGGGGTTCAGGGCCTCGTTCGTCACAGCCATTGATTTAAAAGTGGCAGATACCTCTCTATCGATAGTAATCCTACATGACTGAAAGTCGATACCCTTTCCTCCCTCGTCGATATTTCATGCTAATACGTTAACACGGACGTGCTAGCCATAAAAGTTTAGAACTTGTATTTCATTCCTAACTTTGCCACGACTTCATCTGACGGCCGATACCACAAAAAGCATCTCATGCTTTGAGCGGAGTCAGAGACCAATTAACTTCGCATTTTACAGTCGAAATGCACTTGCATTAATTAGGTATCGCTGCAGTTAATCGCAATCAATTTTTGTTTGGCATCTTTGATTTCGAAGTCAGCTTCAAAATAGCAGGCCACTGTGTAAATCGCAACTATTTGTGTTAATTGTTCCTTACTTTGCGTGCTGCTCAGCGACTGAGCTCTCACGTAAGTGTCACAGTCGCGCATGCGTCGTAAGATATCCTAGCGCCTGTGATTTTCCAGAGCATAAAATGTCACCGTCGACATCAAAGTGGAGTGAGGTGATCGAGGTCAGGCACGCATTCTTTGTTTCCTTGCCAAGGATGAAAAACTTATAAAGCCCACGAAAACGCAAGGAATGACCTTCGCTAAATATTGCACTCGTGACAAAATTTGTTGTATTGCAAATTAAGTTTTTTTTTAAAAGAAAACATGCACACTGCCAACCATAAATCGCATTTGCAAGGTGTGCGCAGTGGTAGTAATAATATGGGGTGTATTTCTTCTGTCACTTCTTCCGTCGTTGGAATATAGTGAGATAGCAGCAGTAGCAGTAGCAGCAGTGATAACAATCAACATAACCGACATTAACTTCTGATCAGTTGTACAGCTGGAAATGACTCACCACGCTATCACATTGACTTTATTTTGCAGTCTCCCATGGCTGCACTAGTCACCCTGCATATCTACGCCTGTCCATAAACTGTGGCGAAAGGTCAACAAAACAAACGCACATGATCACAAATCTAATTTCCGTCTGTGGGAGTTAAGTCCTAAAAGAGAAATAAAAACATAGAGATAAGATCCTCAGTTATACTGTCCATTTAGAATTCTGACTCCCTGAAAGTTGGGGTTCCTGATGCCCTCCAGATGAGACGTTATTCCGCAATCCCAGTCCGCGTTCTGTGCGTGTGTAGTGAGGGCAATCATGTCGTGCCTACTTTCCATGAGTACTGTTATAATTTAGGCTTTTTACATGATTGTGTTCCACTGACTGCCAATTCTGTCTCGTCCTGGACATCCCAAGTTTTGAGACCCACCCACCATGTGTTCTGTTTGCACTCTTAAGGTTCCACATCGTGCTTTGTCAAGGAACATTTTCTCCTCTCTGTAAAAAAAAAGACAACACTGTCACGATCCACTTATTAAGTATTGCTGTTTGTCATCCGCGATGATCACTCCCGCCGTTGCAAAGGTAGGGTTACAATTTCATACTTTTGTAATCATCATGAAAAGAAAGATCTTCTCCTGAACTGTGCCACAATTTTATGAACATTACCAGCAGAGAGTATGCTGGGAAGTGAGGGATGGGGGTGGGGTGTTACGGGTGGAAGTGGAATGTTACAGTTGGAGGTGGGGGTGGGGTGTGAGAATGGGGACGGAGATTAGAGATTGGGAAATCAAATTAAGGGTGATGGGAGAGTATGGAACATACAACAATTCTGCTCTTCGACGCATATCATCGCCATGGTTTTCACTCCAGTAGCTCAGACAGTCAGCCCCAGGCAGCCGGTGTGCCCAATAAAAGGGGGAGGAGGTGGGTGGTGGGAGTGGGGGGTGGGGGGTCATCTGGATTGCGATGGATGTAAAGTCGGCTTCAAACTTTCCGTGAAAAAGTGTCACCTCAGAAACTTTAATATTTGGAACCACCAACACTCAGAGCATGGGATTTTGCAGGTCCCAGTCATGAACGACCTCAATTTTTTTTCTCTTCCGAGGAGCAGGCCTCATCAGGAGACTACTTTGTCATGGCGGACGGGCACACAGAGGAGGAGCGTGATGATCACGTTTCAGTGCGGGCTGGCCAACGAGCTGCACATGGATCCTGCCTCCAGAC
>JAWQFJ010019876.1:22500-30000 GCA_034096865.1 Theodoxus fluviatilis | reverse complement strand
GGGGTGAGGGTGGTGGTCGGGAGAATTACTACCGAGCATGTTGCTTGCACAATTTAGTGCATATTATTTTGCAATCACGGTGCGCAAGCGGCATCTCAACAATAAACTTATTTAGTGGCTATAAGGTCCCTGAGGTTTGTCGTTGTGTTTGATGTTGTTTTCTTCTTGTTGTTGTCGTATTGTTGTTCTTGTTAAGATGGTGTGCTTATTGGTAACACAGCATTGAAACAAACATATAATTCGCAAAGGGACCTCGTAAAAAAACCCAACTTACGTCCAAGTTGCCAGGCCCAGGAACAGACACTTACAGTTTTTCATCATTAACTCACATTCGGAGAGAAAAAGACACATGCAGACACGCATAAATACATGGAAAAATACACACAAACTATGCTCCCTAACTCTGTTCAACTTTTCTCTTATCCCTCTAATGCACACACAGCAGCACAATCTACCACGTTCTCAAACTTTCATCTCCAGCACCATCTGTGCTCTCTCACCCTTTATCCTGTGTGGCCACCAGGCCTGCTGACAAAGAAGCGAACTCTGAACCTGGCACTATCTGCAGTCCACAGAGTCCATGGCACCACGGAACCCATGATGCCGCTTTCTTTGATGCCGTGGCGAGTCGCTGCCCAAGCCTTGTTGATTTATCTTGTTGGCGTGAGTTATGCCTCTTGCTAGCTCTGATATCCGGTGTGCCGGTGTGCCGCTGATACTGTCCCCTGGTCACGTGCTACTGCCTGGTAACGTGCTAGTGCCTGGTAACGTGCTACTGCCTGGTCACGTGCTACTGCCTGGTCACGTGATACTGCCTGGTAACGTGCTACTACCTGGTCACGTGCTAGTGCCTGGTAACGTGCTGCTGCCTGGTAACGTGCTACTGCCTGGTAACGTGCTACTGCCTGGTCACGTGCTACTGCCTGGTTACGTGCTACTGCTCCATAGAGGCCGTCGGTTATTGAGAGGCTGGAATGGCAGAAATGAAGATGTGTGTGTGTGTGTGTGTGTGTGTGTGTGTGTGTGTGTGTGAACGTGTGTGTGTGTGTGTGCGTGTACGTGTGTGTATGTGTGTGGTAATATGATGACGTTGTACGTGTGTGTGTGTATACGTGTGTGTATGTGTATGTGTACGTGTATGTGTGTGTGCGTGTGTGTGTAAGTGTGTGTGTGTGTGCAAGTGTGTGTGTACGTGTGTGCATTTGTGTGTACGTGTGTGTGTGCGTGCGTGCGTGTGTGTGTGTGCGTGTGTGTACGTGTGTGTGTGTGTGTGTACGTGTGTTTATGTGTGTGTGTGCGTGCGTATGTGTACGTGTGCGTGTGTGTACGTGTGTGTGTACGTGTGTGTGTATGTGTGTACGTGTGTTTATGTGTGTGTGCGTGCGTATGTGTGTGTGTACGTCTGTGTGTATGTGTGTTATATCTGATGACAGAAAGACAGACAGACACTAACAGTCAGACCACTCAGAACTGTAGGTTGATAACTCAGCTCGAAGAAAGAACAACACCTGGTACAGCCAACGCGCCTTCTGGCAGTCAGGTCAGTCAGGGGTCACAAGATGGCGGCTGTGACGTCACCAGTCCACCTAGGGGGGACCGCACTGAGTGCCACATAGCGGGAGCCCAGGGGCAGATAACCAGCATCAAGAATGCGCCCTTGTGTTTACCGGACTCGGTCCAATGCAGGTTGTGTAGGTTGTATGATTATTAATCTGTGGCAATGGTTGATAGCGAGAACGAGTGAAAAGAAACAGTCGCGAACAGCGTTTGTTGGAACTTGTTTGAAGTCCCAACATCTGCTTCTGAGATAAGATGCCCGTGGTGGGAGTGTATTGCTGTAGCTGGATATCTAGTGACGAAGCTGCCTTTGAGTGCGTTGCTTATCTTGGGGTTGCTATTGAGAGATGAAATTCCCTCACTGCCAGCTTCTCGCTTTGTTCTGCCTTTTCCAAACAGGTTCCAACGGATTTCCTATCTCAGACCACCAAGGAACAATGCCTGCAGTTCGAGGCAGTATTTCGAAATGGGTTTATTACGGTTTGACAGATATTGGTAAAGTTTGGAAAGTGTCTGCAAAGTGCTGTTATTTATGTCCTGGATTTATTTTCAGACACCGCTTTAACTCTTAAATCTCTGTAATGTAGACACACAGTTGAATTGCCTGTCTGGCAAAGAAGCTACGAAAAGGAGCTCGCGATGGGCGGAGAAGTGCAGAACAGGAATTTCAGTCAAGGGTAGAAAAAGGCGCTTCAGGGATTTCAGAGTTTATGAATCTCTGAGCCGTCCATATCAGTATTTATTCTCTGTGTGTTGTTAGTATTGTTGTTGCTGTTACTGGAGTCGTTGTTGTAGTTTTTGCTGCAATTCCCCTCAGGAATCTGTGCAAAACTACTTGTTTTCCTTTTGTAAATTCTCGGGTAGTATATTTTGGGATGGGAAATTCACAGCATCTTCCTACGAGATTTGTAAAATGCGTCTAACTGGAGAAATCGAGACTTGACCAGCTTTTACTTTAACAGGCTCAAATGATTTTCGTGATAATGGTCTTTAATAGCCTACAAAAGCTGACATGCGGTAAAATTTCATTCATTCATTCATTCATTCATTCATTCATTCATTCATTCATTCATTCATTCATTCATTTATTCATTTATGCATTCATTAATTCGTTCGTTCGTTCATTGTGACTGACATGGAGCAGTTCCGTCACAGGGTCTTTTTACACTTCTGAATCTCGGTCGCTGGAGCATCCACTGCAGACATAGTGGGAGGGAAACAGGAGAGCGCTGGTTGTGAGCGTCTTGTGGATCTATGCACAAAGAGTGTGTTTGCCTCCAGTCTAGTTACAGACGTTCCTTTTTATCAGTCGGCGGACACGACGACAATGGTTCGGGTACAACAGCTTCGTTGCTGGTGAAAGTTGGGAAACCAAACCAAACTCCCGCATGTTTGCCATCCTGTTAGAGACCGAGCCGCTACCGAGAGGATGCTTTGCAAACACGTTTCAACACGAAAGCGGCAAATTCTGCACACGAGGAAATTCAGTCGAGTGCTTCCATTTACAGCGGATGCATTGTCGCAAACTAGCTCAACGACGTCTGAAACGTTCTTCGTGGCGGTTGCAGAATCACTGCATCAATATTTTTGCGGTGGTCCAAAATGGGCTAAGTGGATGAACTTTACCAGATTTTACAAGGGCCCAGAGAACTCAAGTTTTTAATGAGGGAACTATGACGTAGCTGCGTAGCATTCATGTCATGACTGACACCACATTTGCAGGCAACAGAAGTCTTGAAAGTTGTCGAATGTTGTAGTTTCTTTGTCTCAGTGTGTGGCCTCTTCTTCCTGTTGAGTGTGACAGCTTTTCGAGATTGTACTGAAAGCAACGGTCACCAGTGTGCATATGCATTGTGATAAAAAAAAAACTCATGGCATGCACTGGCCTCTCTTGAACAACAATCTTAATGAGAATTACTGATTTAAATTAAAACGTATCGGGAACAGTCGTACATCTGCATGCCTCTCTCTCTCTCTCTCTCTCTCTCTCTCGTTAAAGAAAATGTACTTTTGTAAAAAGTTCATAGTTGTCGCGAAGTCACACACACACACACACACACACACACACACACACACACACACACACACACACACACACACACACACACACTATTCAACAGTGTTTCTAAATATTTAATAAAACACTCCTAGCAATCAACTGAATAGGTCACAGTATTCTAAAGTATTCGAGGTCATTCCATAAACCACTAATACCTACGTGAGGGAACAGGAGGCGACTTTCAAATGAACATCTGCAAGGGCAGGATGGTGTCCATCTACCATCGTCCGATCCCAGAGGCTGTAGCCATGTGTACAGGGATGAGTACATCAAAGCGGGCAAATGATGCGGCCCCAGGCTGCACCAGAGATCATGCTAACAAACACCAGTGGATCCAGCTCTTACAGATCTCCCTCACTCCGAGTCTGTCTGTGTGTCTGTCTGTGTGTCTGTCTGTCTGTCTGTCTGTCTGTCTGTCTGTCTGTCTGTCTGTCTGTCTGTCTGTCTGTCTGTCTGTGTCTCTATCTCTCTGTCTCTGTCTGTCTCTCTCTCTCTCTATCACTCTATATCTCTCTCTCTATCTCTCTATCTATCTCTTTCTATCTCCCCCCCCTCTGTCTGTCTGTCTGTCTGTCTGTCTGTCTGTCTGTCTGTCTGTCTGTCTGTCTGTCTGTCTGTCTGTCTGTCTGTCTGTCTGTCTGTCTGTCTGTCTGTCTGCCTGCCTGTCTGTCTGTCTGTCTGTCTGTCTGTCTGTCTGTCCCCCCCCCTCGCTCTCTCTCTCTCTCCTCGTTCAGTGCCATGTATTGCCATTCCGTCATTGCATCAGTAGTGCTGTGAATATGTTATGGCAGCTATGTAGTTGTTCTGCAGGCTGGTTGGTATGGAAGAAAGGATAAACAGCCTGAATTTTTGCTTTTGAATTTGCAAACGAATCTTTGATCGCCCATAGTCAGTGTAATTATGATGTAACACACATTTGTGTCATTGTATTTCTTTATAAATGCATCTCAGCACTGTAGCTGCATATCTATGTACTGTTTGTTAATACCCCACTAGTAACAAATGTAAATCATGTATTATTCCATTTGTTGATCTCTTTATCATTATGTGTTTTGCAAAGGGTCCTTTTCGGAAAAGGAGGGTGCGATTTAATCAGAGGTAGATGGGGGGGTGGAACAAACAAAAGGTATTTTTGTCCTGTTTCATTAACATTGCCACAACAACTTAATGTGACGTTTGACAAAGCCAGCGTCGTTACAAACCACACCAGTATGACTGCTTTGCGAAACAATTCATACAGATTAAAAATGCTACAAACCAAGGATGGCATCTTAACACTGCAGTAGCCTCCAACTTCAATGATTGATTTCAGATTTGTATAACTTTATCACCTTCGAACATGGTCGAAGTTTTGCCGTGATGATTACCGAAGAAGCTGAACTAAGGTGACATTTGAAAGTGAAGTTGGAACTCATCCTGCTTCAGGCAACGCTGTCACGCCAGGACAGCCAAGAGGGACGCGAGGAACAGAGGAGGTTCAATATTTCTGCACTGGCTACTTACTGCCGGCATGTTGTGACAGTCAGCAAGGGGCAGTAACTTTGTTGCCAGGTAGAGACGCGGTGGCTGCTTCACCAGACACTGCAAGGACGGGTGAGATCACAGGAGCGCACCCAGTCACCCTCGCCACTATTGTTCTTCTGCAGGCGAGGAAACACTTTTCACCAGCATCGGACAGCAGCACTTGCATTTTTTTTTACCGAGGCTGTGTTGTATCACCTGCACGCGCTCTGTGCGGTTTCCGTGCGGTGGTCTCTAACCCGAAGCCAAATATTTCCTCCCAAAGCAACTCACCAGGCTCCATAGTCTTTCGGCCCAAAGATGAAGCAGGGCTGAAATGTTTCCTTACAAAACCACCTACGGTGATCGGAACCCGGGTCATCCGGTGCAAACGTCTCACACATGTCGCAATTTGCGCGCACGACTCGCTCGTGACACTTTCTGCCGAACCGCGTCGTGTTTGCGCACGACTTAAACTGGGGACGCTCGTGAAAACGTCAATACGCTGTTGCTTGCATCATGCGCCATTACGTCAAATCAGGGTTCGTTTGTGCTCCCACCTCCGGGCACCCTCCTTCTCATCACCTGTCAGGGCCGTCAATATTATGTCACGGAAGACTTTGTTCCTGCTGTCAGCCAGTCTTACGCTCTGTTTTGACACGGGGACCGCTCCAGAGCCAGCGGCTCCGTACCCAGCCTACTCGGGGAGAGGCTTCTCGAAATCAATGCGAGATCTGAGGCGTGCTCCCACTGGAAAATGAAGGTGCGAAGAACTGGCGTGCATGGCGCGGAGAAGAATCAACAAGGCCTTCCCTGGGACGCGGAGTTCAACGGGTGCAGAGCAATCTTGAAGACCAGGTCGTCCAGTCTTGAACAAGGCTCGACGGTACCGCGGCCATCTTGTCAGTCGTCAGAGCGGTTTGCGGAGCGGCCATTTCATAACATTTCCCTTATAGATCTCCTCGTTACGGACGCCATCGTCAACAAGAGAGCGTCTCTTTCTGTCAGCAAAGTGCGCGAGATTAAAGGGAGAGTCGGATGAGGCGAAGTTTGGGCAGCCATTTTCACGATTTGTCCCCCTCCCTTTGATCTCCGTATTTTGCGGCGCGAACAAAGCGAGGACGTGTTTGTCCGTATCGCGCCACAGTTGCAAATAGCCTTGGTCACAAAAAATACTAACAATATCGCAGATGAGAGGGGAGGAGGAAAAAGGAAAAGGGGGAGGATGGAGGAGGAAGAAGGAGTGGAGGAGGAAATGGAGAGGAAAGAAGAAGGAAATGGATGGGTGGGTGAACAGATGGATTGATGGATTGATGGATAAATAGATGGATGGATGGATGGATGGATGGATGGATGGATGGATGGATGGATGGATGAATGGATGAATGGATGGATGGATGGATGGATGGATGGAGTGAGTTTAACAGTCGATCAGCTTTCGAAGGCTATATAAGGCTATATAAGATCACGAAAAATCATTATAGTTCATTAGAAAGAGCAAGTTGTCACGATATCCCTAAAAAGAGTAGAAAGAGGAGCAGAAGAAGGAGTAAAGGAGGAGTAGAAGGAGGAGTAGATGGAGGAGTAGAAGGAGGAGTAAGGAGGAAGATATAGTGCAGAGAGACTTGGATTAGGGGAGTTGTATCATCCGGTTGAAACGATAAAGTCGTAGTAAACCAATGACAACAATCATGGAAAATAGACACTCGTGAATAGGGACTTGAAGTAAAATAAGGAAAAACACTGATAAAGTTAAAAACTTCTTTTTTGAGATGAATTTCTTCAGCAGCGACCCACATCTTTGCCACACATTTTGGTCATTATTTGCTCAACGTTATTTATGTTAAATCTTTCATTGACATGTACCGGTTCGTCAAAAACATATTTTATTAGAGTTTTCTATTGCTTTGCTTTCGACGCCTAAACATCGCCGAGGAAGACTTTATGATGAATTCGCACTTTGACCTCAGCAGTGACGGCATCAAAAGATGGCCGCCCTGGATCTTTCCATAGAAAAATGGCCTTGCCGCAGGCATTCTGGAGAGCTTCTTTGGGATTGGGCGTCGATCAATAGAGCCAGCGTTTAGTTAGTCTATGAAAAAGCTATCATTCTGTGAAGGTTTGTTTGCGGCGATTTACACCAGAGCATACAAAAAACGCCTCCATTCGTCGGGACGGGAATGCATTCAGCAGCAGATGATAGCGGTCTTTGGAGATATTAACCCCTTAGCGGCCGGCGATAAAAGGGCGATTTGAGAGACGCCAAATATACGGGTGAGGGAATGGGCCAGCGGAATGAAAAGAAGATCGTAGATGAGGGAAATTTCTGAAAGATTCACGCTGAGAGAATATTCCAAAATCAACACTCTCTCCCGCTCCCGCGC
>JAWQFJ010019876.1:7500-17500 GCA_034096865.1 Theodoxus fluviatilis | reverse complement strand
AACGAGTAAATCACGATTATCTTAACTCAGCGTTACGCAGCTGGGCGTCAAAGTGGGTACCCCCCGAAAATGAACTTGCAAAACGCCTTTTTTCCGTTTCTTAAATTCATAAAAGAATCAGATGCAACAGTATTTTGTAAAACTAAACGTCAAACGATAGCCCAACCATTTATTTTAAGACAACATGCGTTTTGAAGAGAAAACAAAAAGGGTGTGTCTTCTACCGGCTTTGAAAGACAGGAGGCGTTAACACGTTTTGCAGGCAAAAACGCTGGTTTTAAGGCCTTTTTTCTCGGGTGACAGTGCGGTATTGTCCATATCTCAGCGTGTTTACAAGATATAGCAATGAAACTTGGCAGTCATAACAAGAGTTCTTTTGTCTAGACGCTCACCATACATTATGTCAATACCTTAAAATTGCAAGTGTCTACAAGCATCTTAAGGCGGTACTTTAAGGTCGGCGCTGAAACAAAAGTTCTGAATGGGAAAAAGTTGGGCTTCTGTATACACATAAACAACGTTTCAAGGTACCTTCGTCTTAAATTTTATTAACTTCGAACCACAGGCTGAGCGCATGGACAAGTTAGAAATTGGGGTAATGTTTTTTTCGTTTCATGATATAGACTCGTTCTTTATGCTTTGTTAAAATCAGACAACTCTTCCCCTAAACATTGTCAGATGTAAACATTGAGTTTACTATTTGTACATCGCCTGCTTTCTATCGTCGAATTCAACAAGCACTCCCCTATCACATTTTGTGCTCGTCCGATTGAGCAGTGGGAGAAGATTCTCCACAAAGCGCCCGAAACAGAATACCGTCCTCATTGCAGATGCTGCAGAAACACCTGTTATAAAGTTACATCTCCCCATATCTGCAACGTCGATTTCAACAAGGACTCCCCTTCCACAGTGTGTGCTCGCACGAAAAATCAGTGGTAGGAGGCTTTCTAAAACCCGCCAAAAACAGACGACCCCTCCTCGCCGTCACCTTCTGTCCAAAGAGGCCTGCTGCCTGGTTGGTATGCGGGGCGCAGACTGAACCTCCAGCGTGAGGACGCACCACTTCCCTGGCACGGGAAATTGCATTGCGTCAACGGGAGCCAGTAGGGGAAGTGGTCCCTTCCTCCCAGGCCTTCCACCACCGCCTCTATTGCGTTTGTTTCCCCATTGCCATTCCCCCTCACGCACTCGCAGTCTCCTCTTTCCTCTCCTAAGAACTGTTCGGAGGCCATTTTCCTACACAGCTAAGGAAGGGCCTAAGAACGCGAGAACGACGTGCCCGTAGCACGGTGATCGCGCGAGCGTGCCGTGCGTGCAAACCGTGCCGCGGCCGCATTTCTTGTGCCTTGCACCGGCAACGGGAGCTGGTGCAACGTCCGCAGCTGTCAAAACCTGCTTCCTCTCAGGATTTCTGCGATGAAGTGCACATTCATTGTGGATCGTTAGAAGCCGCAGACACTACATTTGACAAGATGGAAGGGAAAGGAAGTTCCTGTAATACTTTATTTATTTATTTGCAAGTCATAGACGTTGAATGAGAGCTAACGTAGTCACACAGAGGGGTAGGTGCATCGTCGATGTTCACCATTTACGCACAGACAGAATTACAAGCGCGGACAGATTTACAACACAGGGTTTCCGCAAGTGTGGTATTGTCAAGACATCTAAATAAATCCATATTTTTTCCGTCCCAGGGATAGAACCATGGCACTGTGCCTTGCACATCGTTAACCCCATTGCGGAGGTAGGCGAGCGTGCTTTGGCGTTTGACGATGTGCAAGGCGCAGTGCTCTGGATCTATTCCTGGGACGGGAAAACTCTGGGTTTATTTTAATATACCCCTTTACTTCCTCAATGACACCTCTCCCTTTTTTCTTCTACTCTGAAATTCATTTCAATGTGATATTACGTACATGTGAAGGTGCATGTGTGTATGATTATATCATGCAAAAGTTCTCGCCCTGCAGGGCATGCTCGATATTCCAAATTAGAAGAGCTCCACTTTTGTAAAGCATGTTTCTCAAGTTCTTATTTTAAAGTTAATGGTGTTTGACGACTTCCTAAGCGGTTCCGGGATGCTGTTCCAAGAACTTGGACCTACGAAGGAGAATGACCAGTGGCCATTACTATTCAACCGTCTCATTTTATCGCTTAGGAAATTGTATGTGGAGAGTCTTACATTCCTCGATGGTTTAACTTCTCCAGCAGTACTCGTTGATGGGCAGGGATTCCACCCTAAATGCACTTATATACACTGCAGAGAACGTCAGCTCGTGTACATGCATGTTGCAGTACCGATATTGCGTAAAATGATTACTGGAGTGTTACGGTGTCACTGATACTGAACTTGCATCTACCTTGAATATAATATTTTAAGAATTGTCGGTTAATTGTTGTGTTGTTTTCTGAGTAAAATAGTTCATCTATTGTGGACAACCATGTCCTGACCAAAAGGAAATCTGGATAGTGCACATGCCTTCATGCGATGTGTGTCTGTGCGTGCATGCGTGGGCTTGTATGCATGCGTGTAAGATCTCGCGCGCGTGCTTGACTGCATAGTTCTGAATGCGAGTGCACATAAGGCAGATTGTAGTGATTGTGCGGAATGGCATTGATTTGATGCTTTCATAGATAAGGAATTACATCGTGACGTAGAAACAAGGCCTTCGGGTCACTTAAATTGCCATTTATTACTAGCAAACACTCCATTCCCATGCGGAATACAACTGTGGCAGAGTGCGTGCTTGCCACTGATGCAAAGTTCTATTACCTCTTCACGAATTTCCTTCACCTCATTCACGTGCTCCCCTCCTACGTCTATGTGAGAAGAAGCAGTATTGACCACAACACCGACTGGCAGCGAAGAAACTGTATCGCAGTGACGCCAGTGCATAATAATAACTAAACCCGACCATTCCATCTTTGATATCTCTCGCGGGGAAATCCAGGCTAAGATGCTCATTCCACTGCAACGCAGCCTCCTTGAACTTCGCACACGCTCAGGATGCAGGGTTCCCCTGGACTGTCCAGGTCCACTGACCAGTCATGTGATCTAAGAGTACGGCGACTGTCACGCCATCTAGTGTGAGAAGATAATGGCGCCATCACCAGAACGCCGCTCTTCAGTCCCTCCTGGCACTTCCCGCCTCCCCTGCCGCGAAAACTTTCCCAAGGGCCGCAACTCTTTGCACGCAACATGTGGCGTGGTGTCGCTTTCAGTTTGCTCTTGTGAGGATTCTTGGACTTCGTGCAGTGTTATGATGGTCGGAACTGGCTGCAAGCTCAAAACTGATAAGGCGAGTCACCTGCCGGGCTGTCACCTTGCGTTGTTAGATGTTTGCAACTTCGCTATCCCGTGCGTGCACATAGTAATTAAAAATTCTTCTTTCCTTCCATTTAACGCGTTTTGTTTCGTCACTTCATTCTCAACGCAAAGGAAAGGATGTTGCTTATCCTCGTTTTTTTCTTTCAATTTGAAGTACCTCGTGAACTTGTGAAAAGATTCGTACAACAGCTTCTCGCACGAGCTTATAAGAGTACACAAGCAAACTGAAACGTTTGTGAGACTCCTCTGTGGATCGAAAATGGAGTCCTTTTGCGTACATGTGTTTGTCTATTTGCTTGCGTCATCGCAAATGGTAAACTTGTCTTGATACACTGACAAATAGTCTGCATTTCAGATGAGACTGTGTACCTTCAGTTCTTTACTAAATATCTGCACCCATTTCAAATTGATCTTTTGGTCTCTGATTCCTGACAAAATGTCTGAAATATTTTGCTCGGTGTGACTCTCTCCTAGATAAAAATAATGTGATTGTGTGATGTTTATGTCTTTACTCCTCAACCAGTCTGTCTTTCCATCAGCCCAGAAATGTCTCCATTTGAGTACGTGCTCGACGGTCCGTCGGGCCCTCCATCCAACCAACTGTCAGGCTGCATATCTTCCCATGCATTTGCTGGCGTGTCCACAGTCCGCCTAAACTCCTCTTTGCAACAAAGGTGGAACTGCATTCTCATTCTGAAGACGCGGAAGTGATTAGTTTCCTCTCCTATCGGGGCGTCCCACCAGGAATGCTGATCAAACGAGGCGGCGTGGATGGAAGCTTCCTGCACTGGGAATCCGACTTACATCTGGTGGTTGCTCTCTTTCTCTCTCTCTCTCTTTTTCCGTCTCTCTCTTTCTTTCTCTCTCTCTCTCACTATCTCTATCTCTCTCTCGTTCTCTCTCTCTATCTCTCATTTTATCTTTTTTACTCTGTTTCTCACTATTTCTCTGTCTCTTTTTCTCTCTCCCTTTCTCTCTCTCTCTCTCTCTCTCTGTCTTTCTCTCTCTCCCTCTGTCTCTGTCTGTCTGTCTCTGTCTCTCTCTGTGTCTCTTTGTTTCTGTCTCTGTCTCTCTCTCTCTCTCTGTGTCTCTGTCTGTCTCTCTCTCTCTCTCTCTCTCTCTGTCTGTCTGTCTGTCTGTCTGTCTCTCTCTCTCTCTCTCTCTCTCTCTCTCTCTCTCTCTCTCTGGGCGTGTATCTATGACTTTTGTGTATGTCCCGGTCTTTTTCTTCCTATCCATCACGCCCCACCCGCTCCGTGTGTGTGTGTGTGATTCTGCAGGTGAATCTTTGCGTGCGTTTATGTTTGTGATTGTGTGTGTGTGTGTTTGAGATTGTGTGTGTGTGATATTCTGTGCGTGATTCTGTGTGCGTGTGTGTGTATGTGTGTGTTCGTGATTGTGTGTGTGTGTTTGTGTGTGTGTGTGTGTGTGTGTGTGTGTGTGTGTGTGTGTGTAGGTGGGCATGCATGCATAAATGCGTGCGCGTGTGCTTGTACATAGGAGATAGGTTCAAAAAGGATAAAGGGGTGCGCTGGAGGATAAAAAAGATAAGGGGAGAGAGGGGGGGGGGGGGGGGGAGCGGCAGTTTGCAGATGCGTGAGTGCACTCAAATTGATAGCCTGCCATTTACGCAACCAACTTGTACGTGAACTGCATTGCTCTGCGCCCCATTCTGTCTTTTCTGGAAGTGCAGGAAAGGAGAGAACAGAAGAAAAAAGCTCACTGAGTGCAAGTCGTGGGAGGTCCGGTAACCAGAACGCCTGACCTGAGGGATGAGGGGTAGAGGTTGGGAGAGAGTATGAGGAAGGAGAAGGAGGAGATTAGATGGGGATACACCTGTGCGTGTGCATGACCTCGGGTGTGAGTGGAGGAGAGAGGAGATAGGGATGGGAGTGGGGGTTCATGGTTGGGCCATGGCTATGGAGTGGGTGATGACCACGGCAGCCCCGGGGGCACGCCCTTGTTTTCTCCTAGAGAAGGCCAGCCCTGAGTTACGAGTTCTTTACTCTCATTCTACAGCCCCTCCCCACCCACCCTTTTCTCTCTTGCACGTGGCTCTCGCTCTGCACGTGCAGTGGGCGAATAAGGAGATACGTGATCACTACAGCCAACAAGAGCTACATGCCTCGTGTCCCTTGTCAACACTCCAATCTGGCTCTGATAGGACACGCTCCGACCACTCGTGAAGTCAAGAAGCCGTAAGAACTGGAAAGGTCTTAGCTTAAAATGTTTACAGGCTTGATCAAAACACAGTTCCTTAAATGAGAAGCGAACGTAAAAAACGTGCAGACTACAGAGTCCAATTCTTTGTCTTCTCAGAGTATTGCATTCTTGAGTTTGGGTGTAGGCTGCTGGAAGTCAGTCTCGTGTTTCACTTAGCACGTGTTCCCCGTAGGAGAGATGTTCCCTTGCAGACCACCAGCTGGCCTGCGCGTGCTAACGCTGTCACGCTAGTGTTATTCATGCGTCTGGAGCGCGATCTCCCCCCCTCTGGTGTTTGCGCCATGCACGAGGGGCATACACTCGATCTGAGTGTTTTGCCTTCATTGCAGCAAATGAGGCTGATGTTGTCATGAACAGACCTCATCACTAAGACTGAAAAGATATGCCTGGAGATATTAAGGTTGAAGCTTCCAACCCCCCGCCCCCCCCCCCCCCCCCCCAACTCTAGATACCTCCATGAAGGTTTGGGAGTTTTTGGCGCTGGTGAAATGCTTTTCTTGGTTAGTTGGTTGTTTGTTGACGGGTGAATTGTTAATCTGTTGTTGCTGCTGCTGCTTCTGCTCGTAGTGCCTGTTGTGGTAAAACTAGCTCAGAGGAATCACGATCGCTTATTAAGGCAACCCTATTGAAATGAGATATGACCGATATACTTGCAAGAAGTAACTGCAGTATAATGAGGGAGGGGGAGAGGGGAAGGAGGGAGGAGTTAGCAGGAATAATCACGATAACTGTACAACATGAAACGCCGTCGTTGTGGGATTACTCTGAGCGACGGCAGTTTCTGTGGCGAGCCAGCATTTGGTGGCTACAAGACTGACTCGACAACGACGATGATGACGATTACGACCACGACGACTAAGATGTCAGCGGAAAAACTCACACAGTGCAGAAATGATGACGATTTCGAGTATAACAATTTCGTGAATTATGGTCATTCGCACAGTGAAATGGCCACCACGACTTCAGGTTCAGTTTGCAAATTGTCCAACTGGTGATTTGCGTCCACTGAAGATACAACAGAGCCAGTGATGTGCAATCGTTCTTCCCACCAAGTAAAAAATTAGAGAAAAAAAGTTTTGTCGATACAACAAGGCCACCTATTTGCAAAAAGCTGCAGGCCATCCTTCACAAATGTCAAGTAAGATCGATTCACTTCGCGCTGTTGCATTGATGACTGTTTGCAGTAGGGATTGCTCTACGCTTCTCCTTCAAACATCCCACGTGCCTGATCCCAGTGCGCGCTATTGTGGAAATCTTCACGTTGATCAAATGCGCATTCTTCACGTCGTAGATGGCTGCCAAGGTCTGCATTCTTGCTTTCCACCGCAGCTGGCCCCTCCCCGAACTCTCCTTTCAAGAGCCGCCATAAAGACTCCCAGCATCCGCAAACGCTGCCTCCATTCAGGCTAGAGTTCCTACGAAACCATTGCGGCCTGCGCACGTTCCCTTTCAAACAGAGCCCGCCACGCTGGATCGGTGAAGTCCACTGTGTCTCAAACGCTGTTGACGTGGACCGTTGGTTTAGCGCAGGTGTCACCTCCCGCGTGACGTCTGGCTCGGGGGCAATATTTCGACCAGCCATAGAGACGCCGTCTCCGTGTGTCTATGGCGCGAACATTTTCACCGCTGTGTGCGTTTTCCTTTATCGTCGTTTCACTATCAAGTAGCAGCTGCCAGCACTGGCGTTTGGAAAGCATGGTCACCATATTGGTCACAGCTCAATTTTGTCACCTCCTTGAAGCCCGGGTCACTCATGCGAGTAATTACTCCTCGGGGTTAAATTTGAAAGTGTTGTCATAGGAAACGGAGCCTTTTTCAACATGCCAAACGAGGGAGGCGGAGCATCGGGCTAGACTGGGTTTGAGAAGATAAACGCGATTTTGAACGCTTAGCCGAGCCTCACATAAAACGCGGTGTTCATGAATTATGCAGAGTTTCATGAGGCGAGTTTTGCATTTGAAAACTGTGCGTGCAGCTATCGAAAGCTTATTGAAATTGGTTTGACGGCTGCGCCAGCAAAGCTCAAGCTCTCTCCCTCTCTCTCTCTCTCTCTCTCTCTCTCTCTCTCTCTCTCTCTCTCTCTCTCTCTCTGTCCGTCCGTCCGTCCGCCTGTCTGTCTGTCCGCCTGTCTGTCTGTCTGTCTGTCTGTCTGTCTGTCTGTCTGTCTGTCTGTCTGTCTGTCTGTCTGTCTGTCTCTCTGTGTCTTTGTGTATCAGTCTCTGTGTGTGTGTGTCTGTCTGTCTGTGTGTCTGTGAGTGTCTGTCTATCTGTGTGTCTGTGTGTGTATTTTTCTGTCTGTCTGCCTCTGTGTGTGTCTGAGTTTGTGTGTGTGTGTGTGTCTGTCTGTCTGTGTGTCTGTCTGTGTGTCTGTCTGTCTGTGTCTGTCTGTGTGTCTGTCTGTCTGTCTGTCTGTCTGTCTTTCTCTCTGTCTCTCTGTCTGTCTCTCTGTCTGTCTGTCTCCCTGTCTGTCTCTGTCTGTCTGTCTCTCTGTCTCTGTCTCTGTCTCTCTCTCTCTCAATATTGTGTTGCTACCGAGGCAGGTTATGTTTGGTTTAAGCTCCTGTTTGACAAGCCGTACGACTGGAATGCCTACCATCGTGTAGAATGCGGTGAGAGAACTTGCAAGAACTCATGATTTGAAAAACTGGCTTATAGAGGCAAATTCTGACTGCACAACGGTGACTCTGATTTGGAGGATTCCATCAGCCACCCAGGGGCGCAACGTACGTCGATGCCGTGACTTCGTTCCCAAGATCAAGAAATCCCCATCGAAAAGGGAACGAGACTTCCAGAGACACCAGACATATCGAAGGAGACAAAATGAAGGTCAATAAGTTGAGAAAATTGCAGAATTGCCCATCGTTTCGTCCTCTGACATGCAGTCTCCTAAATATTTTACTCTCCCTTCAACTCCGAAGATGGAAAAGGTGTGTCAACGACGAGAACCTTTGTGTGTCCCTCACAGCACCTGCATTTCATGCGACGCTTGCAACTCCGACGACGACACGCGAGCTTGGGGAAAGCAGTGTGTTACCACTGGAAACACCTGCTCGAGATTCGGCGAGGAAGAACTCATCAACGCCTCGTGACAAACGTGCGAATGACTTTCTTGCAGACAGTGCAACAGAGGATCGGCGACGTCACGACAAGATCGTGCAATGTGCGTTTGATGGCGCAATACACGTCGTGCCCATGGACGCCTCCGAAGTCATCCGGCAGCTGAGAAGGAGTCGCCAAACCGCAAGTTGTGCATGCATGGTGTGACGCGTGTGCTGAACCGCTCACGTCTTGGATAGGGTGCGCTGTATGTGTAGAAGCAGCGTACTGTTCTGACTGATTTTTCATGACCGACCACGTGAAACACCACATCAAGTAAAGCATTCGTTGGTGACAGCCGTGCAAATAGCAAGCTACAGTACTTAAGACGAACTTGTCAACTGAATATACATATTAATTCAGCAGAATGTTCCCGTGATGTGACATTTAGTGTAAATTTTTTCCGATGGTTGCTTTTAATTGCTGATTTTGAATGCAATATCCTGTTTTTGCAGTTATTGACGGTAGCGACCATTACTGCTGTTTATTTGTATGTTGTTGATAAATTATGTGTAGTTTGATAACCGGAACTGGGATCAACTGGTTATATCCCTAGATGTGTGAATGATTGACAGTACCATTACTTTGTCCGTCTTGCCAATGGTTTACAATTGTGACTTTGCCATGATGTGAATGTTGAAAGTTTCTTACCGTCCGAGTACATATGGTTACATCTTTGTCAAGGATCTGGTTGAACATAAACTTATTCATGTTGTATATCAGAAGAGTACCTTTGTTCTTTTTCCGTAGCCTGCTGGTTCTTCTTGTGATTTTTTTTAAATTTTAATTTCCGATTGTGAATTATGTTAATTCCTTCGTCTCTAGGTTGTAGAGCCTTACGAATAAAGTGTCAACGTCTCTCTCTCTCTCTCTCTCTCTCTCTCTCTCTCTCTCTCTCTCTCTCTCGCATTTTATACTTTAAACGGATACATTCGGAAAGTATGTTTGATAGAAATCATATAAGAGCAACATCGTATACGAAGTTTGCAAGTTGACTACATACATGTAGGAGTGGTCCTCCTGCTGATAACGATTTTGGAACTACACACAATTGCTTGTTTGAGGGCATGTTGCCAAAGCTGAGTAAAGATACTTGGATGTCGTACGAGACGAGGTTTACTTTTCGTTGATGCTCCATTAATGTCTGAGGGTGTGGTCACTCGTCTCCCCGTGGATTCGCCGTCTGGTGCCCTCAATGCACGCCCAACCAATCTACGTCACGCCGTCTGCTACATATTTATCTGCAGTGCCGGTCATCGCTGTCTTGGTTCTCATTCAGTGAAAGGTAATGGTCTGCAAGAAACAAACACTGCAACGGCACTCGTAAGAATGGAGTGGCATTTAAGAATATAATGC
>JAWQFJ010019876.1:0-2500 GCA_034096865.1 Theodoxus fluviatilis | reverse complement strand
GCCTCCTCCTCCTCCTCCTTCTCCTCCTTTAGTCTCCTCCTTTTGTCTCCTCCTCTTCCTCCTCCTTCCCCTCCCTCCTCTTCTTCCTTTTGCCTCCACCTCCTCCTTTTGCCTCCTCCTCCTCCTCCTCCTCCTCCTCCTCCTCCTCCTCCTCCTCCTCCTCCTCCTCCTCCTCCTCCTCATCATCATCATCATCATCATCATCATCATCACCGATTCCGCCTCACTATTTTTTGTTGCTGCATTCATTTCAACATTCAGATGAGTCGAGGCAACCAGCCGCCCTGCCTGTGCAGCCCCTACAGAAGTGTGATAGATTCCACCAGTGACGCGCCTTTTGTATTCCATTTTATTGCAGCGCACACATCATTTCAGTCGAAACATTGAATTTGTCGGCTTTCTTTTCTACTGGCATCCCTAATGTTTTGTGTGGAGTTTTTTCAACACGAAATGGCTGCTTCCAGAGTCTTGGACAGCCTGCAGTAGGGCGAGGAAATCCAGGAGACCGAATCCCGACTGGTTTGACTGCCTCCATTTGTCTCCGCACCCGTTTTTCATTACGTGAGACTGTGAGTTACCATGTCCCCGCGACATGGAAAGTGGCACCGCGACATGGAAAGTGGCACCGCGACATGGAAATATACGGAGGTTTTGCACTTGTTCCATCGCTCTGAAATGATTAATGACGAGTGCATTTGTATGTGTGAACTCGATCAAGTATACGTATATGAGATATCTGTGGATCAATGCTAAACTTGGACGTTACAAGTTTGAATACATGCAGGTTATTGAGAAATGCGCGCGCGCGCACAAACGCACGCACACATACACACACATACACACACGTATACACACATACACATACACAAAAACACACATAAACACACGCACACACACACACACACACACACGCACGCACGCACACACACATACACATACACATACACACACATGCACACACACACATACACAAACACACACACACACACACACACAAACACACACACACACGCATTAACACACACATACACAGAAACACACATACACACACATACACAGAAACACACATACAGACACACACACACACACACACACACACACTTGTCACTTTTTTCCCTTCGAATTTTCACAACCTCTCGGTTTACGAAACACCAACCATCCCCAGATAAATGATGCAGTTCTCCTTTCCTGACACACTAAGACACACAAAATAAAACTGTCATGCGACTGCCACGGAAATTACCAAAATGCAATGGTAAGAAAGTGTCAGACGTGACGTCCACTAACTATCACAGAAAAATGCGGCACGGGGTACATACCAGCAGGGGGTCTCTTACTCACCCACACGGGCAAGCCTTATTCAAGCAGCCAACAGGAAACTCTGTATATGGGGCACACAGAATCTGCATGAAGTTGGACTCTCCATAGAGCACCAGGTACATCTCTCTCCCCAGACCTCCCTCTGGGACGGGAGAACCTGCGATATTAACTGTCAGCCTATGACAGTCCCTTTATGGCACTGCGCTAGCAGGCGTGTGTGCTGCGGCAGGCAAGAAAATAGGGCGAGGAATTTTATGTGCGAGAGATTCAGTCAGTCGAGACCTTTAGTGGGCTGCATATGAGCCTACTACACGGTAGTGGGCCACTAAATCGGAAATTCCCCACTAAATTGCGAAGGAAGGTCTGCATGAAAGCTCACTTCGCGTAGTTACCTCCTAAGTTTGCCACTAAACGACCCAAAATGTAGTGGTGCTCTGTATCAGCACTACACGGCTAAGTAACCTACTTTATGCGATATTCAATGGCGGACCTCTCTCTCGGTTCGCACACAAAACGCTGTATCATGGGATACTAGCAACCCATCCAAAGAAAATGTAAGCCATGAACAGCATTAATTTATCAAAGCTGTATGTTGAATGCATCACTAGGTCGTTAAAGCGCGAATATTTTACAAATGGGAATGGAGGTCAACGCGTTTTTCAAGCTAAGGCGCCAAGCCTCCCGCACTGCACTAGGGGGTGAGAAAGCGGCCTTGCGCGCTTATCAGCCACAAGCACAGATAGCCGTCCCCTACACCCCCTGCCTGACCCCCCACCAGGAAGGACGAGAGGGGAGATGAGGGGTTTCAGCCCTCCCCTTTGATTCTACGCATGCGCATTAGATGGGATATCCCGGATAAAAATAAATTTTTTATCTGGGTCAGTTACTTCGTTGTAGCGACCAAGTATGCTCTCATGCAGACCTTGCTGTGGTAGTGGGAAACAACTCAAATCTGTTAACAACGAAGTAGACAACTACGACGTAGTTACCCCATAAAATAGTAGGTTCACCTGCAGCTGCTACTTCTGGGTCGGCAGGGGTGGGTGGGAGAGGGGGGGGGGGTCCTCCAAATGTCCGCACACCCAGGATGAATTACACTTGCCTTTTTTTACCCCGAACATCAGACGGGATTCTTTAGCAAGGCGTGTCTGCCAGTGATGTCTTCTTTGACTGTATCCCG
>JAWQFJ010019869.1:45000-47500 GCA_034096865.1 Theodoxus fluviatilis | reverse complement strand
ACGTTGCCGACTGTGCCCGTGCGCCTGAAGCCCTGAGCACTGCTTCAAGTTTGTTTTGCCAATCTGCTTTGAACAGGCGACTCGAGTGGCGAAGTTTCATTCCTCCCAGTTGAGATCGTCGCTCATGAGCTATTTGTGGGGCTGGAAAGGAAGTTTGAGTTTCGAGCGTTGATTGGTTGAAGAAACCTTTCTTTCATGGCTAGCCGACGACATTGTTTATGAATATGTTGGAACCATTTTGCTTTGTATTATTTTTATTCATTTTTCCAGCTCCTTTCTTAATCATATGAAAGAAATAATGAGACGCGGTAATCTTCCAGCCTTAATCGTAGTGGCCGTCTGAAGTGATTAAGTCATGCTTGCTGATCACAACATTTAGCAAAGAATCAAATAATGTACAGGACGAGCCTGACAAAAGGTTAGATGTTGGTAGAGGACCAATAGCGGTAGAAGACAGGAGTACTTCCGTCTCTGGATGCTTCCACTGTCCGGCATTGATCTTTGCATAGACACAACACAGTGATGCAGACCATGTCGGTACAAGGTAGGAAAGACAAGGTAAGGCAAGGCATCAATAGGCATGAGAAGTCAAGACTTGGCTATACAAGGCAAGACAAGTGAGGTCAAATACGATGCAAAGCAAAACAGATCGAAGAAAGGCAAAACAGAGAAGGGCATGGCAAGACAAGACAAGAAATAGCCAGGCATATGAGGAAGCAAGACAGAGGTGATGACAAGCTTATTCTGAAACATTGTCTTAGAATTTATGTCTCCAGGGGCTCCACTGTTTTCCAGGGTTTCCCTGCGGCTCTGGCAGCGAAAGGCGATAGCTGCCTCTGTGCTGTGCTTGCTTGCACCACCCTGCATGTCTGGGGTAGCTCGACACTAATGAAGCCCTCTAGCCTGCCTGCTCGGTTGACAGCTAGTTAGGGCCGGTAATTCTGCCAGGGCAGGGCTGTGCCTCGCCAGCAGCTGTTTCGTCTTTGGTTTGCTGGAAATAGCGGCCTTGCCTAATGGCCAGGATTTGCCTTGTCTCGTGTTGACAGAATGAGTCTTCATGTTCTCGTCATCATCTTCGAGATGATGTATTATCTTGTTGTGTGAATATTTGTGGTGCATTATCCCATGTACACGAGCACAAACATTTCGTTCCAAAGATGTAGGGAAAAGTGCTTTGGGAACAATCGACACCTTCTGTATTAACTTCGTACGTCGTCAATGTATGCGTGTTTCTGGTACAGATTGGTGTATATGTGTTTGTTTGTTCATTTACTCTTAGTTTTGATTAATCTTGTTTCATTTAACCGCCTTTCTTTCTTTCCTACTTTCTTTCTTTCTTTTATTTCTTTCTTGATTTGCTTCTTTCTCTAACGCTGTGTGGCTGATTCGGAAGGTGAAAAAATGCAACAACAGCTAACTGGTACACTCAGAGGCCTAGAGTGTACTGATAAGTGATATTGTTCGGCTCCCGATAACTCTGGTAATAAATGTGCTTCTTATCACGTTACATCAAAAACGTATCTTGCGTTGAATGTTTCATCTTGACGGTGGAATTCATTTTAGAGTAAATTTAGGGTTTGTGGCATCAAGAAAGTTTTACCAAGTCACTTTTGAAAAGCAGCAAAAGTCAGTCGAAGGGACTTTAACCTGCAATAAGCACATTGGCACTCACCCCTTCTCAAGGGTTCTTATGTATGTCTGAGTTTGACATGCGAACATCATTATGTCTCCCATTGGGGGTATCAATATTTTTTGGAGATGATAAGCCCCGGGCATTTTCAGAGCGTGTGAACAGCATTGACCTCACTTTACATTAAATTCCTCTTGAACGATGCTAGCTCCCTATGTGCGCCCATAGGACTCCTCTGATAATCAGCTGGTATTTCCAGCGGCGTAGCTTTCACTCCACACAGATGCTTACGAACGTGCATAACCAAGACCCAAAGATCGCTACGGACCGCAGTGGTCGTGTAAGATTAACCATGTATTCCCCCACGGATTCCACCTAAACGCGGGAAGGAATTCGATCTAGTATTCAGCAAAACGCAAATCATGCCCGATGACCGCCAGCTCTAGCACGTTCATGCTACAGCTCTGCTCAATTATGCAGCCGATGTGGCCCTACTCCTACGGTAATTCTGGCTAACGTGGCCAGCCGCTGGGAAAGACCTATGCAGTATTGATAAAGCAGCCTCGTTTACGACAGCTGATGCTTGCACGAGCCCCACGGGGACGGTGGAACAAGTGTGACAGTGTGAACGCGCCTTTGTGAGGCGCCAAACCCTTCATATGTCCCCACCAGGGGTTGTCCGCTGTAGCGGCCTTCATCCCAATAGGAGCTTATTTTTATGGACGGATGGCCTCAACGAGCGCTTTGTCCGTGCATGGACTGCATCAACTGTTGGCGAATTGCCGTCCTAGGTTGTTGGAGGATCGTATTTTGGTGAAACGTTGGGTCATATGTATGTAAAATGCAAGAGAAGATTGGCTGTATCAGAAA
>JAWQFJ010019869.1:0-42500 GCA_034096865.1 Theodoxus fluviatilis | reverse complement strand
GATCTCCTCTGTTGAAGTGATTGCCTGTCTACTAGCTTGTTAACACCTGCGTACTTTGCAGTACTGTACGCACGCATTAATTATAAGCTCTAAGAAATGTTATCTGACCGACTCCGATTCAGTGTTCTGAAAGATTCCAAAAGCTCTCCTTTCAACACTTTACAGTGGTGTGGACTGCGTAGTTGGGTGCTCAGTTCGGTACCTCTGTTCCAGGGCTGTGTTCAGAGTGATTCTGAAGAGCTCGCTTCTGGACTTCTAATTGCACCGAATTCGTTTGGTGCCGAGTGCTTTGTATTGTGCAGTGCCGAGTATTCCATTATCTTCTGCTCAGATTGCTCCGCTCTTTTTTATGTTCTACATTCCGTGCAGTTTCTAGGTGTTCTCTTCTAAGCACTTCTGAGTTCCATGTTTTTTGCCTTTCAGTTACAAATTCTTTCCCGTTATTGAATGTTCTTTACTGGACTATACTTCTCACTCATTTCTCAATATATCTGACTGCTGTCCCCCCCCCCCCTTCCCCCCAAGAGTTTAATGGAAGTATGACTTATCTATAACAACTCTTTACTGCAGTCTGATATTAATTGTTTGTTTTGGGTTTTTTAAAGTTTCAAGCGAATTGTGTTGTCGTTTTATTTTATGTCGGATTTTCGAACAACTTTATTGTAATTCTCTTTTTCTTGAAAGTTCTGGACTCCATCTTGGAGAGCCTGGTGTATCTGATCACCTTGCTTTGCAGATATGTATAGTCTTTTCAGTACATTCTGTTTCTATTTCTCCTCTTCCCTGCGGGATTTCTTCTGTTTAGTCACTCTTTGACGCTTGTCTGTTACTTCACTTTGAGTCAGATTTGATCAATTCATTATCCAGACCTCATGACTTTGGTAGGGAGGAACGGGTACGTGTGTGATCCTTATGTTTTCCAGAATGTAACTTGAAGCTCGAGAATGAACGTGTTGTACAACTGATGAGCATCGAGACCTATTATTCTTTGATATGTCGTCAGAGCAATTATATCATGTTCTCAATGACCCCTCTCTTGCTCATTAAAAGTGTGTTGTCATTGGACCCCTCTGATCATACGTCCTATATGCTCTCTCGCTGTCTCTCTCTCGCTCGCGCCCGCGCGCGCACACACACACACACACACACACACACACACACACACACACACTCACACACACGCAGTCTACACACACACAGTTTAAACACACACAGTATATAAACACACACACACACACACACACACACACACACACGTACACACACATATACATATGCACATACACACATATACACACATATACACACGCGCGCGAGCGCGACCACACACACACACACACACACACACACACACACACACACACACACACACACACACACACACACACACAAACACACGCATACACTCCCCCACTCACGTGCGCACGCACAGAAGCACACGTGCACACAAATGGACTTCCATATCATCGCTGTTTTTCCCAACATATATGTATAACATTATAAAAGTCGTTCTCAATCCATTTAGTGCACGCAAACAACATTCGACCCCGCTCCTAACAATACCACATACGGTTGCAATATAACATTATAAGGATTCTCGTATGCATAACGAAAACTCTATGGATCTAATCCAAAGAAAGCGTAACAGAACCAAAATGTTTATTCCTCCTCTTTGAGCAAATGTTTCGTATCTTAATCATTTTGGATTTCTTCAATTGCAACTGATTCAAATTGTCAGCATACGAAACATATGACTCGCAAAATAGCCCACTGTTTGTTCAGTGTCTGCGAAATTCAACAAATGTGTTTTCAGGCATTGATCTATTTTGTCAATAATGTCTCGTCATAAATACACAAGCTGTGTGGTCCTCATGAATCTCATGCTGATGAGCTGTGCATGGGAAATGAGTTATTGTGTTAGGCCGAAGGTCAATCGTCGTGTGCCCTTTCCCCTGTTGGTCGGAGCAGTCAGCAAACCTTCGGTTGTGGAGGCTTCCAGTTATGTCCCTGTGTGACTAATGAAAATGTCATCACATTCTTTTCTCGTTTTTAATTTCCTACTTGAATGACGAAATCTGTTTTTAAACTCACTGGTGACAATGTGGATGAATGCAGTATCATTGTTTGTGATTATGACTGTCGTTTGGATTGTTGCAAAAGTAGTTCATTTGTCGTAATCATAATGTGAATCGTGACTGCGATATCACGTTGACAGTGGAAATGGTGATATTAGCGTGACCCTGTAGTAATGGTGGAAAAGTAATCTCTGTTGACTATGGTTGTGACACATGCTCTTTACAGTAGCTATAGTTACAGTAGCTATAGTTACAGTAGCAATGGTTACAGTAGCTATGATTACAGTAGCTATGGTTATAGCTTGTAATTTGTGAACAGTGTACGTTGCTCATAATAGCGAGTTAGTAACTATCGTCTCATCAATCGCATTAGAAGGATTGATGGTCTCGTTGTTTTATTTCTACAAAGTGGGGTCTTGGTGAGGCTGGTGATTCTGAGAGAGTGTTTGTGGCGTTATGGTTCTGACGTTAGTTATGTGTACGTCTTTGCACGTAGTTAAACGACAGTTATTTCATACATGTTTTTGTATGTAGCGTCTGCATGGAAGTACATGGTTTCGACGAAATGCCCACAATGACCACCACTTTAAGGGATAACGTAGAAAGTGAAATCTGGAGTCTTGATGTACAGTTGAAAATTTATTGCCTGGAAAAATTCCTTTGTCAGATTTCAGACTTCAGATCCTTCTGGATTCCCCGCATTAGGGCATCCACTCACTTCTTTCTTGTTGAGTGGACAGTGGACTCCAGGTTTTCTGCTTGACCTATTTTAATCTCCTCCTCCTCTATAATGTTCATTCCTAACAACGTCTCGTTCTTGTTGAATATCCTATGGTTCTTCCAGTTTTGCAGTACATTTTCTAGCCGTTTGATTTAATATACAGTTTGTTTTTAATCCACAATGTACACAGCTTCGCCATAATGAAAATTGTGACATTTAACTCTATCAGAGGAAATTTTAGGTAGCTCTAAGAATAGCATTCTGCTGATATTCAGATCAAAATTATATCAATACAAGCATATAATCACTACTAATTCTTAAATTCTGTAAAGAATACTAAATTATTTGCCCTTGCTAGTGATCTCTTAGTTTTGTACTCATCATGCCATATGTCACATGTATTCTTTTGTATTTCTTACCTCTTTTTCTGCTTCAAACCCCTAATGAAGACAAAGGTGAAGTAGCTGTTTGCTCTCACTAACATTGCTTGATGCTTTGAGAGATATTTGGGGCACTTTGCGTCTGGCAATTAGCAATCGGTGTCGTAGTAGCAAGTGGCATTCAGACACTGCGTCATCAGAGCTCGCCACTTCACCGCTGTGACGCACATACCACATGGCGTGGGGCTTGATGTGAATGACGTCATTGTGTGTCGTAGTGGTATCCTGACATGGCATCCTCATACTTACCCACTTTGAGATACTTGTGTAGACCTTGATTCTCCTCGTAGATGTGCTTGGAGAACCTTCTTATTGCTGTGCTGCATTCGTGTGTATACTGGTCGGCTGCCTGCAAATGAAGTTCATGTCGTACTTTGGTTGTTTTTTTCCATGTTTTTGGAGGATAAAATCTACGTTGTGAAAGAAGGTATAAGTAGAACTTTTTAAGTTTCACGTTATAGTGTCTTAGTAGTTCAGTAGTTTAAGTCTTTTCTTGAATTTGTTTGAAATTATATAATCGTACTGATAGTTTGAATTTCCAAAGTGTTGTAGTTTGAAGATTCAAAGAGTTTGACATGGAATAGTGTGTTGGCAGCTCAATCTGGAAACTTAAAATGTCAGTTTTAGTGGAATATGTATCTGTTACATTAAATTCCATTTCATGTGCCTAAAACTAGTCGACCAAATTTTCTTTTTTTATGTAATATGAATTGATATTTTTGTCAATTGAAAACATCCTTTAGACAAGTAAGTAATCGACTGTATCACTTTTTGAAATAAAGTTAAAATAAATGGATCGAAACAGTCATGGCAAGTGAGAAATGGTTGATACGTTATTGCTATAGGTAGGCCTTTTGTGGAAACAAACAGGTGTGTAAAACAATACATTAGTCTGTGTTGAGTTTTTGCTTCAATGGACGTTCGGTATGAGCTGTATTTCTTCAAAAACAGTTAAGATAACTTCTTTTAAAAAGTCAGATATCATTCTCAGACAGAATATGTGAGTGTTGTTTATGCTTTGAGGATGTAAAAACCCTACCACCAGAAGTTACAATTGAAATGAAGAATGGGCTTAAAAAGAGATGAGAGAGAGAGAGGGGGGTGAAGGAGAGGACGCGATGTGAATGAGCACGCGTCCTAGTCGAAATCCTGCTTGAAAGGGGTTTGATTGCAACAGCATGAGATTAGCCTCTTTGTTCTCGGTGAGTTTCTGATGTCATAACGTAGATCTCCGTGTCGTGGTTTTGCATAGTTTATGTTCGTCGTCGTGCATCGTTGCATCGATGCCGAGACGAGAGCAATACATCGTCAGGGGGAAAGGGTGTGGTGGTTGTGGTGTTGTCCCAGTGCATCTTGGAACTCTGTTGTTTGGCGTTGGTAACTCCGGACTGCAGTTGTGATGTGAGTAATGCACAGCACGTTTGCATGAGGTTCCTACACCCCCTGCCCATGTCGCTGGTGAAAAGCCCCATTATCCCATCGTTATTGTCTTTTTTTCATAGTCTGTAAGTAACGTCACCAAAGTTATATAATGTAAAATGTCATGGTAAGGATGCAGTTTTATGTTGAAGAAATTTTCCCAAATATCACGGCTTTTGTTTTTTAAAAGCGGATGTGTTTCTGTTTTATGCAAAGTTTTGTATTCCGCTCGACTCTACTAATTGAGTAACAATACTCCTTTTAAAAAACGTTTTCTCCTTATTCCTCTGAACAAGCAAAAACATTACTTCATACCGACCTTGGTTTTTACTCATGCATGAGTAAATGGAGTGCCACAGAGAATCAGATTTGTTCTCTGAATTTACGGATTGATCTACTGGACTGAAAAACGCACGAAAGCACGAATTAGTTTAAACAAGGCATGGCGTTAATAGAAAGGAAGCATCATCCTGCATGATTCTGATTAACATTGATCAAGACAAATCCCGTAAACGATCATAGAACAGAAACTGCGTTGAGGCAAGTAATCTGGGTTTTTACTCTGTGCAGAAGAGACAAAATTCGTTTGTTTCAACTGTCGTTCTTTCTCTTTTGCTTGCAGCCATGTTTGACATAGGGACCAAGGCTCCGTCCAAGCTGTGCGGCTACACGATACGCAGCGAGACCAAGGCAGACGGCTACATACTCTCGCCCACCTACCCTGGAATGTACCCAGACAACCAGTTCTGCTACTACAAACTGCAGGGAAAGCCAGGACAGAGAATCCGTCTCCAGTTCATCGACTTCTCCCTCTTCCACGGCGGAGAGTAGTAAGTCCTTGACATGTACACAGTCACTCTTGGAGCAGATCTTAGGTTTAGCTCAGTTTATAAAAGTATTTACCCCATGCAACAGGGAATGTAGGCATATTACATATGCGTATTTGGACTATAGGGATCCTTCGCACGTGCTTGTGGGTGCAAACATGTCCACACACGCACATATTACTCTCACGACCGTTCCCACCCTGTAAAATGCATACATGAAATATGCCAGTGCACGTCCTCTCATGTCCGGGCATCACCATACACGCATTTACATACGCTTAGATGCATGCACTCATGTACGCACATAGACACACACGCCCATACACACACGTCCGAGTACTTTTGCATATTCAGACGCCAATACTACATTAGAGCTTGCACTCGCGCACATAGACACACACACGCGCGCGCGCACACACACACATAGATACGAACACTAAACACACGTGCGAACATGCACACACGCGCACGCACGCATGCACGCACGCACGCACGCACCCCCATCCACAATACACCACCCACCACGTACACAAGCACACCTTGACACACATGTGCACAACACGCTGACACGCACGCGCACACTTTCGCACTCTTGCAAACACACGTGCGTGCGCGCCCCACTGCCACCACTCACGCACCCCTCTACATGTACTCTCACAACTCTACCACCATATTTAAACATTACCCCATGAGAAAACAGTCATGATTTAACTCTTTCAGAATGGTCTTCATCACTATGCTTCTTCATTTTTACTCTAGCTGCCCATTTGACTACTTGCGGATCTACGACGGGTACACTAGCGACGCCCTTGTGGTCGGAACGTTCTGTGGCAGGTACTCCAACAGCACAGTCGTCTTCTCCACCTCGGAGGCTCTGCACATCGAATTCGTCACCACCCAGGGGAGGTTAATCTTCGGAAAACCGCCCCTGGAGGCCGAGGCGGACTTCCGGTCTGGAAGGAGTGGTTTCAACATCAGTTACGAGTTCAGCGACAAGTTCGTCAGACTAGGTGTGTGCATGTGACCTTTTGAATTTCGTCCACTGTTAGTAGTTTGACCGTGAATAACCTTAATAGAGAGAAAGACGTAAGATGAAACGTTTTGGGATTCAGATACCGTGTCCTTTATCGCTAGAAGTTGTAATGATCCACCGAACTAACCAGTTCACTCGTTGTTCACGCATTCAAACATTTGTTGCTCACGACGCACAAGTGTTCGAGCTTGTGCTGCAAAGCTTGTAGTGCAATGTGCCTCTTAAGGCAATGAAAGTACTTTATTAGGTATACCGTTGCAAATTAATTTTTTTTCAAAGCTGCACACAGTTAAGCAAGATCAGATGTCCAGGATTCACAAGATTCTTGTTGTTACTTGGAGTAACGATGCTTCATGTGAAGACTTTAAAAATCTACTGTTGATATGTGAGATTTATTGGATTCCTCACAATTAAAATAAAATATATTTCACGTCGTCATGATAAGTTTTATGCCATATTTTGTGTGCTCTCGTTTGATAAATTTCCTATTGTGATGCTTTGTGTTCCAGATTTTATCAAACCAGAAGCAGAGCACATTCTGGGCACTCGTAAGTCATCACAACGCTATTTCTCTTGACCGTCCTGTGCCTTCTTTAGATATAGATATTGATAAAGAATTTTGCAAACAATTTCCTGTGCACGTGAGCCATATACATACATTTAAATGCCGTCTATGAGGATCCCAATCTTTTCAATACATGCACCTTGTTGCTTCAAGGGAGTCCCCATCTTGGATGATTAATGCTCATGTTTCCCACGAGGTGGCAGCGCGCACCTTCGCCAATACAAGGGGAACTACTCTCATTTTCCAAGGCGAATACTAAATCTAAGTGGGCAGGAGTTGTTTCCCTTGCAATGCCACCCGAGACTCCGGAGCACCTGATACAGATAACGCTTGCGCAAACAGAAGGAAAAAGCCAAGCGTAGGATCGTTTTTGAATAACGTGACAATAAGTGATTGGAAATCTTAACCTGCCTTACTCACATCTTTGTATTTCCATGTAGCGTTGTCTTCCTTCCACTAACGCCACAATTCCCATTCGTTTCCTTGCCTACCCCTCTCGTCCTGCAGAGTGCGACCAGCGGATCATGAGCCGGAAGGAGTCCAATGGAACCATCACGTCCCCCAACTATCCCGACGACTTCCCACAGAACATCACGTGTCGTTACTACCTGGACGGACTGATGGACAGGAACAGCCTCGAGAAGGCCAAGATCACCTTCTTCGACTTTAAAATTCCAGGAAACATGCCTTAGTGAGTAAGGGTGTCATGGTCTGAAGGACTAAACACGAAGTACTTTGGGATCGTGGGTCTACAAATAAGAAACAAAAAGGGGAAAAGCTACAAAGATAGCGATAGAAACAGTGAGACTAGGTTCGCCTGAAACATTTTAATTTTAGTTTCTGTCGTCCAAGATACTCGCGTACGTGCATGCACTAACCCATGTACGTATGCATACGCGCGTGCATGCACACAAGCGTACATGCAAACACACGCGGATACACACTATGTAATACGCAAAAATGCACGTCCATACATGCGTGCGCACATGCACTTGTGTGCACACATGCGCGCACATGCACGCATGCATAAATTAATGCATCACGCACATCTACATACAAGCACGCGGACATATGCATGCACATACATGCGCGCGTGCACATACGCATGCACACATACACAAACGCACACGCACACACGCAAAACATGCACGCACACACACACACACACACACACACACCAAATACGCACACACACATACACACACAGTGTGTCATGACGTAGTATCTATTGTTTTATGCCAACGTCGGTTCGCATAATTTTATGAATACTTCTGAGTACTACGTCTAAGATCCTCAGTCATTTTCAGTCTTCATGTGTGTGTGTGTGTGTGTGTGTGTGTGTGTGTGTGTGAGTGTGTGTGTGTGTGTGTGTGTGTGTGGTGTGTGTGTGTATGTGTGTGTGTGTGTGTGTGTGTGTGTGAGAGAGAGAGAGAGAGAGAGAGAGAGAGAGAGAGAGAGAGAGAGAGAGAGAGATGGAATGTCCGAAGCACTGCTGTATGACACCTTCTCAGAATCCTGATTTGTTGATCATGGAATGTTCCATTGTTGTTCACTTTCTGTACAGCTGCAACATAGGCTACATCGCACTGAACGAGGACGCGCGGTTGAGCGGGGACACCATCAAGGAGAAGTTCTGCGGCAACCTGCTGCCCCCCGCCCTGGTCAGCAACGGACCGCGCATGGTGCTCACCCTCAACACACACAGCGCTCTTAGGGGCGGCCGCTTCCTGGCCAGGTACAAGTTCATCACAGGTGAGGAAAAGCGTGCAGGTAGGTGTCAGCTTCTTGCAGCTATGATGATCAGGAGGGATGGGTATGTGTAAAAGAATTCAGGGGGTCTAAGACAATTTGATAGTGGTTGATCAAGTGCAGATACAAGTTTCCCCCGATGATAAATGCCCATGAGCATGTCAGATTTATCATGAAGTTGAGTGTTCAAGAAATGTTATGGCGTACTTCTTTCCCTTGTATTTTCGACGTTTGTATTTCATATACACGTGTTTGCATTCCTTGTGATATACCTTGTAAGAGTACATCATTGAGCGCGATAATTAATAAACTATAAGTTCATTAATTGTAAACAGGTACATATTGTATAAGCATGGTTAATTTACTTGAATTCTGAAGTGCGTAAAGAATACTGTTTAGAGACAAAATGAAGAACAGGATGCCTCCGATTTTATTCCTCTCAATCCTGATCATCCAGCCAAATGCATAAAATCAAAACGGTGGACTCCCTTTGATTTGTCGAGTGTTTTTTCAGATGTAATTCCCATACTTGGCGACTTCTTCAATATAAAAAGACATTTCGGGACTCATGTCCTATCTTCAGCTTTTATTTATTTCTTCTCCTCCTCCTCCTCCTCCTCCTCCTCCTCCTCCTCCTCCTCCTCCTCCTCCTCCTCCTCCTCCTCCTCCTCCTCCTCCTCCTCCTCCTCCTCCTCCTCCTCCTCCTCCTCCTCCTCCTCCTCCTCCTCCTCCTCCTCCTCCTCCTTCTTCTATTTTTTGTGTGTGGGTGGGTGGGTGGGTGGGGTCTGAATGCAATATATTGAAAGGCAAATGTCCATACACGAGAGGATAGACCTCGTTTCCGTTAGCGAGTCGTGCGAGATAGGGAAGGGGAGCAGAGCACATCCTAGGGAGTGCGCGAATTACCAGGTATTGCAAGAAGTCACGCTTGTTGAAGAGAGGGAGGAGTACCATCCACACCAAATACACCTGGCAAACAGTATATGCTACTTGGAATTGAGCTGCAAGGTGGAGCTGCTGGAGCATGCTCCGAAAGTTCTGTCAAGGGTTTGAGCTGATGACGGGGAGTGGAGTGGCAACAGCCATGTGGAGAACTGTGCAGCTATAGTAACCTCACCCGAATAGAGTCTGCGCGAGACGTATCGCGGATGGAATGCCTGGGCACTGGCGAAAACAAATGGAAAGGAGTAGAATTCGGGGAAATGTTGTTGTATGCTGGAGTCATGTTCACCAATTAACTACATGCTGTGTTGTCTTGTGTTGCAGACTTTGCCATTCCTGGAACGCCCATCACCGAGGGAGCCTGTCAAATTCTCTACGACAGCGCCCACATGAAGAGCGGCTTCTTCAACTCCCCTCGCTACCCAGGCAACTACCCAGTCAGCACCGACTGCGAGTACATCTTTCGTCCTCTCAGCACCGAATACGTCCTCATCTACTTCGACATCTTTGCCCTGGAGCAGCAGGACAAGATGGACAGGGCGTGAGTAGTGCAGCTCTAATGCTGTGGAAGGATAAATGGAAGGATGGATGGTAGGATGGATGGATGACTTGATGGATGGATGGATGAAAAAGTGAAAGGATTGAAATAGATGGATGGATTGATGAATGAATGAATGGAGAATTAATGGGTGGATTGATAGATAGATCGATGATTGAATGGATGGAAGGATAAAAGGATGGGGAATGAATGGAGGATGAATAGATGGGTGAATGGGGATGGACTCACTGTTCACTTTGGGCGAATCGTGGAATCGGAGTTGGCGCTGCACAAGAAGTGATGACGACGACGACAATGACGTTGAGTATCACGATGATGACGTCAGTGATGACGACGTCAATAATGACGACAGTGATGATGAGTTGAATGCTCTGTTGCAGCTGCTTACGGAGCGACTACCTGGTGTTCATGGAGAGTGCCCTGGGCTCCAACAACTACTCGGTGTTGGAGCGTCACTGCGGCGAGATGTACCCGGGCCCCTATGTCACGGATAACCAGCTCAAGGTCATCTTCCACTCCAACGCAGGCCACAGCAGCATGGGGTTCAAGGCCAACTACAGATTCGTGCCCAAGCAGAAACTGGAAGAGAGTGAGTAGTGCTGTCTGTGCTGGTAGTGCTGGAGTGAGTAGTGCTGTCTGTGCTGGTGGTGCTGGAGTGAGTAGTGCTTTCTGTGCTGGCAGTGCTGGAGTGAGTAGTGCTGTCTGTGCTGGTAGTGCTGGAGTGAGTAGTGCTGTCTGTGCTGGAGTGAGTAGTGCTGTCTGTGCTGGTAGTGCTGGAGTGAGTAGTGCTGTCTGTGCTGGTAGTGCTGGAGTGAGTAGTGCTGTCTGTGCTGGTAGTGCTGGAGTGAGTAGTGCTGTCTGTGCTGGTGGTGCTGGAGTGAGTAGTGCTGTCTGTGCTGGTAGTGCTGGAGTGAGTAGTGCTGTCTGTGCTGGTAGTGCTGGAGTGAGTAGTGCTGTCTGCGCTGGTGGTGCTGGAGTGAGTAGTGCTGTCTGTGCTAGTGGTGCTGGAGTGAGTAGTGCTGTCTGTGCTAGTGGTGCTGGAGTGAGTAGTGCTGTCTGCGCTGGTGGTGCTGGAGTGAGTAGTGCTGTCTGTGCTGGTAGTGCTGGAGTGAGTAGTGCTGTCTGTGCTGGTAGTGCTGGAGGGAGTAGTGCTGTCTGTGCTGGTAGTGCTGGAGTGAGTAGTGCTGTCTGTGCTGGTAGTGCTGGAGTGAGTAGTGCTGTCTGCGCTGGTGGTGCTGGAGTGAGTAGTGCTGTCTGTGCTAGTGGTGCTGGAGTGAGTAGTGCTGTCTGTGCTAGTGGTGCTGGAGTGAGTAGTGCTGTCTGCGCTGGTGGTGCTGGAGTGAGTAGTGCTGTCTGTGCTGGTGGTGCTGGAGTGAGTAGTGCTGTCTGTGCTGGTAGTGCTGGAGTGAGTAGTGCTGTCTGTGCTGGTAGTGCTGGAGTGAGTAGTGCTGTCTGTGCTGGTAGTGCTGGAGTGAGTAGTGCTGTCTGTGCTGGTAGTGCTGGAGTGAGTAGTGCTGTCTGTGCTGGTAGTGCTGGAGTGAGTAGTGCTGTCTGTGCTGGTAGTGCTGGAGTGAGTAGTGCTGTCTGTGCTGGTAGTGCTGGAGTGAGTAGTGCTGTCTGTGCTGGTAGTGCTGGAGTGAGTAGTGCTGTCTGTGCTGGTAGTGCTGGAGTGAGTAGTGCTGTCTGTGCTGGTAGTGCTGGAGTGAGTAGTGCTGTCTGTGCTGGTAGTGCTGGAGTGAGTAGTGCTGTCTGTGCTGGTAGTGCTGGAGTGAGTAGTGCTGTCTGTGCTGGTAGTGCTGGAGTGAGTAGTGCTGTCTGTGCTGGTAGTGCTGGAGTGAGTAGTGCTGTCTGTGCTGGTAGTGCTGGAGTGAGTAGTGCTGTCTGTGTTGGTAGTGCTGGAGTGAGTAGTGCTGTCTGTGCTGGAGTGAGTAGTGCTGTCTGTGCTGGTAGTGCTGGAGTGAGTAGTGCTGTCTGTGCTGGTAGTGCTGGAGTGAGTAGTGCTGTCTGTGCTGGTAGTGCTGGAGTGAGTAGTGCTGTCTGTGCTGGTAGTGCTGGAGTGAGTAGTGCTGTCTGTGCTGGTAGTGCTGGAGTGAGTAGTGCTGTCTGTGCTGGTAGTGCTGGAGTGAGTAGTGCTGTCTGTGCTGGTAGTGCTGGAGTGAGTAGTGCTGTCTGTGCTGGTAGTGCTGGAGTGAGTAGTGCTGTCTGTGCTGGTAGTGCTGGAGTGAGTAGTGCTTTCTGTGCTGGTAGTGCTGGAGTGAGTAGTGCTTTCTGTGCTGGTAGTGCTGGAGTGAGTAGTGCTGTCTCTGCTGGTGGTGCTGGAGTGAGTAGTGATGTCTGCACTGGCAGTGCTGGTGCGTGTGGTACTGTCTCTGGTGGTGCATGCTTGTGTAAATCTGTATATGCAACGGTTATTACGTCCATGTGTCTTTGTGGGTTTGATGCATATTTTGCATCATCATCATCATCATCATCATCATCATCATCATCATCATCATCATCATCATCATCATCATCTTCAGCAGCAGCAGCAGCATATGTGGCTTTGCTGTTGAAGTCATCGTTATGGTCATTAGCGTTTTTGTTACTATCTTCACCGTTATTATTATCATCATCATCAACGCAACCATCATCTATGTAGTCATCATTTTCATACCCAGTGTACTGGTTTTATTTGCCATAATCCCACATAAAAGAGCTGCATACATATGGTTACAGCTTGCGGCATACAGAACATCCTGAGCGGATCGTCAGGCGGCACCATTCAGAGTCCTGACTTTCCACGGAAGTACAAGCCCGACATCTTCTGCGAGTGGCGCATCACAGCCAGCAGGAAGGAGAACCGCATTATGCTGCAGTTCATGGCCTTCAAGATAGAGGGCAGCAGAAACTGTGAGTACAGCTGTTGGCTAGAGTCATAGACTTGTTCTTGGCTCTGTGTTGGCTAGAGTTGTAGACTTGTTCTCAGCACTGTGTTGGCTAGAGCCGTAGACTTGTTCTCGGCTCTGTGTTAGCTAGAGCCGTAAATTCTTTCTTGGCTCTGTGTTGGCTTGAGTCGTAAATTTATTCTCAGCACTGTTGGCTAGAGTCGTAGGTTTGTTCTCACCACTGTATTGGCTAGAGTCGTAGATTTGTTCTGAGCACTGTGTTGGCTAGAGTCGTAGACTTGTTCTTGGCTCTGTGTTGACTAGAGTCGTAAATTTGTTCCCAGCACTGTTGGCTAGAGTCGTAGATTTGTTCCCAGCACTGTTGGCTAGAGTCGTAGATTTGTTCTTGGCTCTGTGTTGGCTAGAGTCGTATGTTTGTTCTCGGCTCTGTGTTATCTAGAGTCGTAGTCTTGGTCTCTGTTTTGTGTTAGCTAGAGTCGTAGGTTTGTTCTTGGATCTGTGTTGGCTAGAGTCGTATGTTTGTTCTCGGTTTTGTGTTAGCTAGAGTCGTATGTTTGTTCTCGGCTCTGTGTTATCTAGAGTCGTAGTCTTGGTCTCTGTTTTGTGTTAGCTAGAGTCGTAGGTTTGTTCTTGGATCTGTGTTGGCTAGAGTCGTATGTTTGTTCTCGGTTTTGTGTTAGCTAGAGTCGTAGGTTTGTTATCGTTTTTGTGTTGCTAGAGTCTTAGGTGTGTTCTCGGTTCTGCATTGGATTGAGTCGTACGTTTGTTCTCGGTTCTGTGTTAGCTAGAGTCATTGGTTTGTTCTCGGTTCTGTGTTAGCTAGAGCCGTAGACTTGTTCTCGGTTTTGTGTTAGCTAGAGTCGTAGGTTTGTTCTCACCACTGTGTTGGCTAGAGTCGTAGACTTGTTCTTGGCTCTGTTATGGCTAGAGTCGTAGACTTGTTCTTGGCTCTGTGTTGGCTAGAGTCGTAGATTTGTTCTCAGCACTGTGTTGGCTAGAGTCGTAGACGTGTTCTTGGCTCTGTGTTGGCTAGAGTCGTAGACTTGTTCTTGGCTCTGTGTTGGCTAGAGTCGTAGACTTGTTCTCATTTCTGTGTTAGCTAGAGTCGTAGATTTGTTCTCAGTTCTGTGTTAGCTAGAGCCGTAGACTTGTTCTCGGTTTTGTGTTAGCTAGAGTTGTAGATTTGTTCTCAGTTCTGTGTTAGCTAGAGCCGTAGACTTGTTCTCGGTTCTGTGTTGGCTAGAGTCGTAGATTTGTTCTCAGTTCTGTGTTAGCTAGAGCCGTAGATTTGTTCTCGGTTTTGTGTTAGCTAGAGTCGTAGATTTGTTCTCAGTTCTGTGTTAGATAGAGCCGTAGACTTGTTCTCGGTTTTGTGTTAGCTAGAGTCGTAGATTTGTTCTCAGTTCTGTGTTAGATAGAGCCGTAGACTTGTTCTCGGTTCTGTGTTGGCTAGAGTCGTAAATTTGTTCTCAGCACTGGGTTGGCTAGATTCGTATGTTTGTTCTCGATTTTGTGTTAGCTAGAGTCGTAGGTTTGTTCTCGGTTTTTTGTTAGCTAAAGTCGTAGATTTGTTCTGTGTTTTGTGTTGGCTAGATTCGTATGTTTGTTCTCGATTTTGTGTTAGCTAGAGTCGTATGTTTGTTCTCGGTTTTGTGTTAGCTAAAGTCGTAGATTTGTTCTCTGTTTTGTGTTGGATAGAGTCGTATGTTTGTTCACGGTTTTGTGTTGGTTAGAGTCATAGACTTATCCTTGTCTCAGTGTTGGCTAGAGTCGTAGACTTATCATGGGCTCAGTGTTGGCTAGAGACGTAGACTTATTCTTGGCTCAGTGTTTCCTAGAGCCGTAGATTTGTCTTTGACTCAGTGTTGTTGGCTAGAGTCGTAGACTTATCCTTGGCTCAGTGTTAGCTGGAGTCGTAGACTTATTATTGGCTCAGTGTTGGCTAGAGTCGTGGACTTATTATTGGCTCAGTGTTGGCTAGAGTCGTAGACTTATCTTTGGTTCAGTGTTGGCCAGAGTCGTAGACTTACCTTTGGCTCAGTGTTGGCCAGAGTCGTACACTTTTCCTTGGCTCAGTGTTGGCCGGATTAGTAGACTCGTTCTTGGCATTGAGTTAGCTAGAGTCGTAGATTTATTCTTGTCTTTGTGTAGCGTTGTTGTCATAAGTTTCACTTGCACTTATCCTGAACCTGCCTAGTTCACCCCTAGGTGAGCTACTGCTGCGGGCCTCACAATTTATATACCACTACTTACAGAGAGACTAGTTGGGGGCTTTCTTAATGAAAGGAGGAACGTGAATATGAAAGATAACCATTATGCAAAGTTCCGCATGAGGTCGTGTGATATCATTAACAAACATCGAATGCAATGTTAACAGAGGTTATTATTGCGCCATGCCATTGTATGATCTAATCGTTATAGAATTTGTCATTGAAACATTCAAAAGAAACATGAAGGAATTGATTTCCATACTCCTTATACGCTGCTATGTTTAGGCACACATACTTGTATTAAATGCATGCATATGTATCTGTTTTCCGAAACGCTTAGACATATGCAAACCTACTTTGTACGTGCCAGCACGCAAACAAAAGATAAGGAAGACGAGCGTGCATAGACACACTTGCATATAAACTTGTGTAGGTGTGTAGGCAGACATATTATATTTCGTCTTTTTATTATATTTGACTACGCAGTGCCTGGGTAGGTTTTTTAAAATTTAAACTCTTATTTGCAGAAACGAGGGTGATGTGGAACCTAGGGGTGTGGTGTGGGAGTGAGGATAAAGTACATCAGGGCAACATTGTGACTGAGTTGTTTTATTATTTGCAGTGACGGGCTGCCAGAATGCCTTACTACGGATCTACAGCGATAGCGCCTCGCTAGTTCCCTCAGACACTCTCTGTGGCTCGGTGGAAGTCGGTCGATCTTATATGTCATTGAGAAATTCCATAAAAGTCTCGTAAGTATGCCTTATCTCATGAAATAGACATACATGTACCTTGCGCCAGTCGTTGTAACTCTACATGCAATAGTGTGGCTTTAAATGATGTGTTTTTAAAACTTGAACAAAGGCAATTCAAAAGGAATGTCCTCCCCTGATTAAAGAATATTTTGTAAATATATATGTTTTCGTAATGATCTGAATCCTGTAATGCTGTGTTGTGTTTGACATGTACCACTGTGTGCTGGGTGAATGGCATGTACAAGTGCATTGCATGGTATTTGAAAGGGAAATAACTCTATCAACCTAAAATCGGGGTGCCTTCAAATGAGGCATTTCCAGGAACGTTGAAGTAAATAATGTACCGCAACAAATCAATATGCTTCACTATTTGGTCAAACTCTGCATGTTTACGTGTACTTTGTCATATTTCGAATAAGTTAGCAGTTGCTGAAAAAAATATATATAAATTATTAGGGCAGCCGATGTTTGATTATACATTTATGATGGGATGCTGTGGTTTCAGATTTATGTCCGCTGCAAGATCTATAGGAGCAAAGGGATTTAAAATGTCATGGACAGAAATACGCAACGAAGGTAAGTTTTTTTTTAACGCCTGTCGTGTCGAAGCAAAATATTCTCTCTTTTTGTTACCCTGTAACTTATACTCAAACTAGAGTCTCTTCTTTAAAGAAAAAGACGGAGAAGAAAATTACAACGACACACATACAGACAAACACACACACACACACACACACACACACACACACACACACATAAAAACCGCTGGCGCTGAACCTCCAGGTTTTGGCATTTAAGAAAAGATTGGGTTCGAAACCGCAACCTCTCGAGAAAAGAGGTGGAAAACACACATAAAAACACTACAAAACCACAACCTCTCGAAAAAAGAGAAGAAAAAAAAAGTTTCAGCGCAGAATCAAACCTGGTTATGCATGACCAAGAGTCGAACGCTCTACCAGCTGAGCCATTAGAGAATTGCAATGACGGAGTGTTTGTAAAGCATGTAAATCCATTTCTAAGCTATCGGCCCAGGAACAATCAACCATATATTTTAAACATGATGGATAGGTTCAGGAAGCTCCTATTATGACATGCTTTGCTTTCCTTTGGCATGTCATAAACGCTGAATTAACACTCCGGCACCGGATCGGCAGCAAAAATACGCTTGACATCCACACGCAACGATTACACCGAGACCGCGCAATCGAGCGATTTTCACTTACGTGAAGCGAGGTCAGAATTTAGAGTTACGGCCCTTTTCAGAGCCATGGCAACAACGCTTCCACGTGTAGTCTATGCGTGAGACCTGCCTGTCGGATTTTAAAATATAGGAGCTTTCCCGACCTACTGATGCATTCAACATACAGCTTTGAGAAATTAATGCTGTTCATGGCTTACATTTTCTTTGGATGGGGTTTCTAGTATCCCGAAATACAGCGTTTTCTGTGCAAACATGCACGCAACGAAGCGGTGGTGCAGATTCTTTGCCGCGTACGTATATCTGCGTTGACCTGCATTCGATGTGTAAAAAGTTGAAACTTTCCCGACCTACTGATGCATTCAGCATACAGCCTTGATAAATTAATGCTGTTCATGGCTTAGTTCGGTCCCGGAAAATCCTGTTTCTTCGCAGAAAACGCCGTTGTCGTGCTCGGAGAAAAAAAAATGGCCGCCGTAATATTATTTACACGCGTTTAGGCTCTATCGGACCTCGGAGGTGCGATAACTTTATACGCGAAAATTCGTATAGGATAGGCCGTAACTCTAAATTCTGACCTCGCTTCACGTAAGTGAAAATCGCTCGATTGCGCGGTCTCGGTGTAATCGTTGCGTGTGGATGTCAAGCGTATTTTTGCTGCCGATCCGGTGCCGGATCGAGAGCAAAATCTGCTTGCAAACGGGTATGTATATAGGCGCCTTAAAATCCCCCTTCCTTCCCGGTCTTAAAAAAGTTTGGAAACCCACCCCCCCCCCCCCAAAAAAAAAAATGAACTGATCCGCCCCTGAGGATAAACGCGATTAGTCCACTAAACGGACCGACGTGCATACAGGCCCTGGACGCCTAAGCAAGCCGAAGAATTCTATTCTATTCTATTCTATTCACCCTCCTTCAAAAATCTCCTCGCAAATGACGTCACATTATTCGACGTCAAATGATAACGTCACAGATTTTGCAAAATGGAGTCTGTTGAATCGTTTTCATTGAAACACCAAAATGTAAAAAAGTCACTTTCTTTTCAAACCTCGATTCTGAAAATTTGATAATATTGAATGGGACCTAACTTCCAGTCAGTGTGCAAAATCTCAAGGAAATCCGTCCAGTAGTTTTTGAGATATAGGCCGTGGAGACGGGACAGACAGACAGACACACAGACAGATAAAAACCGCTGGCGCTGAACCTCCAGGTTTTGGCATATTAAAAAAAATGTAAAAAAAGATCGGGTTCGACCCCGCAATCTCTCGAGAAAAGAGGGGGAAAACACACACACACACATAAAAACACAAAAACCCAGGTCGGGTTCGAACCCACAACCTCTCGAAAAAAGAGAAGAAAAAAAAGTTTCAGCGCAGAATCAAACCTGGTCATGCATGACCAAGAGACGAACGCTCTACCAGCTGAGCCATTAGAGAATTGCTGTGACGGAGTGTTTGTAAAGCATGTAAATCCATTTCTAAGCTATTGGCCCAGGAACAATCGACCATATATTTAAAACATGATGGATAGGTTCAGGAAAGCTCCTATTATGACATGTTTTGTTTTCCTTTGGCATGTCATAGACGCTGAATTAACACTCACACAGTCACACAGAGGAGGAAGTGTATTATACTTTATAGATGTTCACACACCAGACATGTGCATTCGTACTCATTCACGCACACACCGTGTGTGGTACTGCTACCGAGTACCGTCGTTCTACAAGCAACGAGTCAATCCTGATAACATGATGCATAACTGGTAGGTTTTTAGGCTAGATTTGCTTTGAAAAGTTGCAGAAAATCTGATGGTGGTTACAATCTGACGGTATAACAAGTTTTGACAAGGAAAAAACCAAGCAACTATAACCATTCTGACCGTTGTCAGCCATGTTTGCAGAAGCTCCTAATCTCGCTGGAAACAAGATTTCATACTCTTGTCGTGGAACCAAACGACGAAAAGATTGACCTGATTTTTCAATACAAACACTGTATTCATTTTGTTGTTTAGACTGCAAGTGTAACTTTTCTGACTTGCGTTCCACTCAACACATTTTTCACCTAGTGGACATGTACTCGATTAATTGACTCGATTAAATTGAACTGATGTATTTGATATACATTTGTATTAATCCGGAAAAATTAGGAAATCATACTTCATTCATTCGAGCATTAGTCTTGACAGCGTTCAGCGGACGAAGTAAACATCAATCTACTTCAACCATAACGTAAGTGCGAGTTGCAGACGAAACTATCACCGTCACATGACACGGTGACGCCGAATGTCAAATCACTGCTATCTTACAGTCGAAATAATCGGACAAAGTCTGAATAATCTGAGAAAGAAAATCGAGTTTTTTAATCGACTTCGGTCAATTTCGCGCTGCCTTGCAGTGATGATTTGAATACGAAGCAGTCGTCTGCAAGGCGAAAACGATCTCGACGCCAGCGAAGTTTTGACCATGAATGGAAAAAATCGTATTACGACCGTCAACCACTTTCTCTTCAAACCTCGATTCTGAAAATTTGATACATTCAATCGGACCTAACTTCCAGTTAGTGTGCAAAATCTCAAGGAAATCCGTCCAGTAGTTTTTGAGATATAAGCCGTGGAGTCGGGACAGACAGACAGACAGACACACACACACACACACACACACACACACACACACACACACACACACACACACACACACACACACACACACACACACACAGATAAAGTCTGTAGGACCGCCAGTAAACCTGGAGGGATAATTATTTCTCCTTTACCAGTGTTCTCAAATTCAGTGTTCGTCATTAAACAGCTTCAAAAAAAGAATTGACACGATGTTCAAAGACTACATGTACTGTGATGATGTTGGCCACCCGCTGTTGCCACATATACCACTCTCTGCCACTCATAAGCCACCGGAAGAAAAGTATAGAGAATAGGCACGATCTTTTAAGATCGTTAGAACTAGGGTAGTAAAAAGTGAGAGTAGCCATAAGTACTGATCAAAAGATCAGATAAAGGCCTCGCGGCCTAAGACATCTGAGGACATATCTATCTATCTAAATGCATTCTCTGTCCTCGCAAATGACGTCACGTTATTGATGACGTCGCACATGTTGGCATTTCGCCATTCCATCAAATTGCCTACCTCCCCAGGTCTTTCGAAATTCTTCTTCTGGCATATGGGTCTTTGATATGGGATCGAAATTGTACTTGCAAATGACGTAACGTTATTATTGACGTCAAATTTGGCTTTGCCGTCAAATGTCATTTCAATAATTTTTAGACTGGTAATTTCGAGAATACGACCTTAAAAAACCACTATCTCTTCAAGCCTCGATTCTGAAAATTTGATACATTCAATCGGACCTAACTTCCAGTTAGTGTGCAAAATCTCAAGGAAATCCGTCCAGTAGTTTTTGAGATATAAGCCGTGGAGACGGGACAGACAGACAGACAGACAGACAGACAGACAGACAGACAGACAGACAGACAGACAGACAGACAGACAGACAGACAGACAGACAGACAGACAGATAAAGTCTGTAGGACCTCCAGTAAACCTGGAGGGATAAAGTCTGTAGGACCTCCAGTAAACCTGGAGGGATAAACTGACAACTGGTGGTGTCATCATGGGTGAAAATATGTTTACTCTGGTTTTTGACTCACATGCGAAGCAAAAGTGAGTCTATGTACTCAGCCGTGTCGTCCGTCCGTCCGTCCGTCCGTCCGTCCGGGCGTCCGTGCGGGCGTCCGTCCGGGCGTAAAAACTTAAACGTTGGATTTTTCTCGGAGACTATTAAGTCTATCAACACCAAATGTGGCATGATGGTGTATGATGACAAGGCCTCAAAAAACATACATAGTGACTTGACCTTGCTTCAAGGTCAAGGTCACAGGAGCCATAAATGTGGTCTCAAAAACAGTCATTTTTCACATTTTCCCAATTTTCTCCCACGTTATTGAGAATGGCGATCTTAGCTACAAGTGGTATATAGGTCAAAGCAAGCCCTATCTTTTGATACCAGTTTGGTTGACCTTGCTTCAAGGTCAATGTCACAGGAGCTCTTCAAAGTTGGATTGTATACATATTTTGAAGTAACCTTGACCCTGAACTATTGAAAATAACTGTTTCAAACTTAATAATTATGTGGGGCACATGTTATACTTTCATCATGAGACACATTTGGTCACATATCATCAAGGTCAAGGTCACTTTGACCCTTATGAAATGTGACCAAAATGGGGTAGTGAACCACTAAAAGTGACTATATCTCATGGTAGAAAGTGCCAATAAGCACCATTGTGCTTCCTATGTCTTGAATTAACAGCTTTGTGTTGCATGACCTTGGATGACCTTGACCTTGGGTCAAGGTCACATGTATTTTGGTAGGAAAAATGTGTAAAGCATTTCTTTGTGTATGATGTCATTGGTAGGTTTAGTTGTTTGACCTTGACCTTGAAGGTCACCTGAAGGTCAAGGTCATATAAAGGTCAAGGTCAAGCATGTGAGTCGTATGGGTTTTGCCCTTCTTGTTTATTTTAGCTGTGCTACTACTGAGTTTCCATTACTTGTGAGATCGAGACGTGCCGATGTCTTCATTTCAGACAGCTGTTACGGGTTCCAGTGCAAGCAAACAAAGTACTGCATAGCGGACGGCCTCAAATGCAACAAGGAGCCGAACTGTGGACCTGGAGACGAGTCTGATGAGACGGCGGAATGTAAGTTTCTCTTCCTTGTCTCTTTCCCTTGGAAGACGGTTCAGGTGTGTCGCAGTCTAGCGTAGTGAAGCCTCTGTGAGGATTACGCGCATTTTCCCTATGTACTCTTCATTTTTCCGGTGTTGTTACATTACTTTCCATGCAGTCCGAGTTTCTTGTTTGTCACCGTATCAAGGTGGAGTAGATGTTGTAAAAGTTCATGTTTTTATGTGTTGAAATTGTTTCTGCTCTTTTTGTGATTTCATTTCAAACCATCCATAGTAGTCACTGCACTCTTTAACAAGGAAAAGAAAGCATAACGATATTTGTAAAAACCGGAATTGTTTTATTCAAACATACAGGCTCATGCCTTATTTCCTTATGAACAGTGTTTTGTATCACTAGATAACAGCATATATCAACTGGCAAGGAGACATAAGTCACATTCAGCTAATAAGCGCTACGATGTATCTAAAGGTATTTTCATCAACGGAAAAATGATGAACCCTCTCATTCAGTCCGAACAATTACAGACGTGAAAGACTAAGACGTTGTAATTGCATTCAAGTGCAATAAATACTCATTTAAGGCCACTTGGGTGGCGAGTAATGATAAAAGACGGGAGAGATATACTTTCAACAGTATGAGACAGTTTCTGCTTTTTGAGAAAAGAGTTTGCTTACTGATGATGATCAAAGCGATGTAATTTTTCACAGCGCTTGAGCTCATCCAGAACATGAATGGGTGCTTTGACATTCACGAAGCCAAAGAGCACTAATGCAAAGCTCCTTTCACCATGCTTTTGTAACGGAGAAAGTGAACTGTACGTGTCGAGACTGCTATCGTCAAAGGCACCTAGTGACTTTCTCGATGGTGATTTTGTATCGCTCCATTAAAATGATGTCTGAACACGTTTCTTTTTCAGTGTTTAGCGTTGTTGTTTAAGTTCTGGCACACGTTTAATTTCACGTCTTCTGTTTCGTTTCTTCCTCTTCCCTGACACCCCCTAGGTTCGGCGCACATTCCAACACTTCACTTAGCCCTACTTCTTCTGCCTTCACTTCTGTTCCTCTTCTCCTGATCGTTTCATTTCTCATTGTTCCAAGAGGTAAGGTGGCACGACTTGCTGCATTTGCATGGCGGACTGATTTGAAACGTCTTGGTTTGTGTAATTTTCGCCACGGAAAAGTAAACCTCTATATCGATGCAATACTCATCTCCTGAGCAACTTATCAGAGTCTTGAAATGAGTCTCTCGATTAATCTACTGCAAAAAGGTGCAACGTCAGAGTTTGAAATATTTTACTTCATGTCTGTTGATCAGAAACGAATCTCACTTTGTAATCTTAGGTGTCAAACGTAGTATTTGGAATGTAATCTGTTCATTATAATATAAATTGTATCAACTCACGAATATTGCTAAATGTTCACTTTGGATATTGTTGCGAATTATTTCTCTCGTCTGTTTGAAGAAGAAGAAAACAACCTGTCATGTCTGAAACATAAGTGAATTGCCTATTTTTGTTTAAGGTGTTCTGAAACTGTTCAATTATTCGACCGCCTTTGTCAGCTGAAACAACGCAGTTGTCTTCAACTCCGTCGTTTTAACTCGAATACAGGTTCAGGTTTTTCTAACATGTCGACTTACGCCTGAAGGCGAATGAGATTCCGTAAGGATGATGCAAACTTGCGTGTGGTGCAACGTTAGAACATAACATTATTTCGGTATTTATCTACAATTGTATCTGCAGTATTTGAAAAATGATAGAATCCCATTTCCTTCGCTTCTGCAAAGTCTCGGCGCCATTAATGTAGTAGATGATAGACTAAGAGTAGGTTGGTGTCAACCTGATTGAGGAAACGGATACGACATTTTTGGAAATCACCGTGGTTTCGCCTTGTTGACATGTACCGTTGCTCCCATGCTATACAAAAAGTCAGATTAGTTTGGTAACGAAGAGCTCCGCGTGGACGCTGCACAAGTAAGGAAAGAACTCTTACGTTGAGAGGCCAGCCATGCAGTAGATCTCTATTCACTGTGCTGCACCGTGGCCTTGACACCTCTAGTCCTCCTCGTCATAGTCGTGCCAGTGAATCTCCTCTTTCGCTCCTGTCTTGCATCCACCTCATTCTTTATTTGCGTTCTTTTTTAACTCTGCACATTTATTTCTTATTCTCGCTCCACATTTTTATTGTGATTGATTTGTCTGTTTGTTTCGATGTAGGCCCTGTAGTTAATATGCAAAGCTCTAACCCTCCATTGGGTATGTATCAGTTTTAAAGAACAAGTGATTTCTTTTATTGTTGGTGTTCAAACTAAACTGGTGTGTTTGTCTACTAATTCTTACACCAGTTAGCTAGTTTATTTATTTTCTATTTACTTTCATTTGATGGGTTGAGGTTCATAAACCTTAGATGTAACTCTTTTATTTCTCTGTTTCCTAACATTTTACACCTGGGAAATTTTCTTGGATTGTTCAGTAGTCTTGCTTTTGGCTCGTTGTTTATGGAGTCAAACTGGAAATCTGAAGTACTCTAGTGCACAAGTCAGATGTACCGATTTTTCAGGGACGTCTCTGTGCAGATGATTGACAACCGATTAACCCCGCCCCCTAAACTCAAAGGACTAACATTGCATACGGAATGTGGTTTCGAAGCAGTCTGGTGCATGGGTTGTGGTGGTCATGGTGCTTTCTTGTCCATGTCATTATCAAGAAGCTTCATCATGTATCCTCAATGCCACTTGCTTGCACTTTACTCTCATGTTTTAAACTTTGATTATATTTCAAAGCGAGCTATGACGGTGATTGCAACGAGTCGAGTAGTTTACATCACTTTGAGAATGAATCAACACTTTTTGCAGATCTAGGTGATGATTTCACAACTTTTTGGCAAAAGGAGACTTTTTCGGCTCATACGATTTATTATTTTGCGTTGGGAACTTACTGTTGATGCGCTTTATGCTCATTACATTTGTGTGTAGGTTATCCGAGAGAAAGGTCATATAATGTTTGCAATTGCAGTGAACGTCAATTCCTAATCAGCAGAAGCTTACCTCGGGTACACGAGCCACCATGTATAAACAGTAACATTGGGCTACATAAGAAGTGTTTATTTTTCTAAAGTATTTAAAAGGAAACTGATTTGGGCCTCAGTTATTTTGACTCCGTACGTGTATTAAAAATGTAACATTTACTAATGTTGACACTGGACCTCAGTTAACAGATTCGGGTTGTTTTTTTCTCACTCGTTGTTACTCATTATGATTCTTCTTACCATTGAAGCTCCTGCAGTTATCCCAATTTGTTTCGTCCACTGTTTGTTACTTCTTTGAAATTTGTGTTTCTTTCGAGGGTTCCGTAGTTTTTCTATGTTTGCTCTACTCTTTAATACCACTCTGGAAGATTTCCTTTGGGGGTCTTGTAGTTTTTCCTAGCATGTTTTGTCCACTCTGTTACAACATTGAATGTTATTTCTTTTGCGGGCCATGTAATGTTTGCAAGTGTGTTATTTTGATCCCAGAGATAAGTCGTACCGTAAATAAAGATGTTTCCATTGTCAATTGTCCTGTAATTGCTAGGTGAGGGACAGTAACTGTTGTGCTCAAAACGAAATGCTATATTTAGACTGAGAACCGGACGTGCGCACGCGCGCGCGTGTGTGTGTTTGTGTGTGTGTGTGTGTGTGTGTGTGTGTGTGTGTGTGTGTGTGTGAGAGAGAGAGAGAGAGAGAGAGAGAGAGAGAGAGAGAGAGAGAGAGAGAGAGAGAATGAGTGTGTGTATGTGTGTTCGCGCGCGCGCGTGTGTAGGCCTGAGTGTGTGTGTGTGTGTGTGTGTGTGTGTGTGTGAGAGAGAGAGAGAGAGAGAGAGAGACAGAGACAGAGAGTCAGAGAGACAGAGAGACAGAGAGATTGAGTGTGTGTGTGTGCGCGCGCGCGCACGTGTGTATGTGTGTGTGTTTATGTGTGTGTGAGAAGAGAGAGAGAGAGAGAGAGAGAGAGAGAGAGAGAGAGAGAGAGAGAGAGAGAATGTGTGTGTGTGCGCGCGCGTGTGTGTGTGTGTGTGTGTGTGTGAGAGAGAGAGAGAGAGAGAGAGAGATTAAGTGTGTGTGTGTGCGCGCGCGTGTGTGTGTGTGTGTGTGTGTTTGTGTGTGTGTGAGAAGAGAGAGAGAGAGAGAGAGAGAGAGAGAGAGAGAGAGAGAGAGAGAATGTGTGTGTGTGTGTGTGCGTGTGTGTGTGTGTGTGTGTGTGTGTGTGTGTGTGTGTGTGTGTGTGTGTGTGTGTGTGACTCTGTGTTTATGGGCGTTTGGGTGATTAATTCCATGCGTTTAATATATATATATATATATATATATATATATATATATATATGTCCGAATATATCCGCTGGTGTATATGTTCGTGTTTGGGCTTACCTCTGTGTGAACGTGTGGCGAATGCCTACATATGAGCGGGCGGCTGTAACCCTGTTTGTTTTGCTTGTATATGGGTATGTAAGCAAATTAGAGTATGCACATATGGGGTATAAGCAACTTTTCTCTGGATGGAATATAATTCCTTGATTCCCCTCTAAATTGACCTTCAGGCGTGTGTATGTTGTATGGCTTGAAATAGACTCGAGCTCTGATTTAACACTATGATAAGGTCACACACACGACAATTGTGGTTGCGGTTAAATGGCACTGAAATGGCCCATAGGTCTACCTGCCCTTTTAACAAATCAGTTTAACTTAGACGAGGTCAGACTGAATGTAAAGCAAAAATTCTGTTTCGCAGGGGAAAACAAATTCTTTACTTTAGGGAAAATGGGACAGCGTGCAATTTCCTGATTACTGTCCATTGTATTTCCCTAGCGTAATAACGTTTAGGGTCGGCAGGGACAATAAAGGGGGGGGGGGAGGGGGGATTGTCGGCCGGGCTACCGTAAGCACAACTGTTTGTGATTGCCTAATCTCCCGTCTCTGATTCCTTGGTACCATGCACAAGTTTTCTTCAACACCCAGCTGCATTGAGCATGCTTGCACCCCTCAAGCATTCTGATTAATACGAAACTAGAATTACGTTGGAATGTGCAATGCCTTTCATATTTTCTTCTCTAAATATGTGTTAAGTGTTTAACACTTCAGCGTCACTAACATTTCTCTCTGTGTATGCCTTTGCCTTGCAATATGCAGCATGCAAAATAATGTAACACATACATGTGTCCAGTATTTGGATTTTGCATGTGATTGATTGAAATGTTGATAAAATCACATTTGTGGAAAAGCTGAGTAGGTTCCTGAAAAAAAAAAACACGTTAATTTATTCTGTTGTGTATACATTTTTCTTCTTTTTATATAATGTAAGTAATAGTCATTTTATGTTTGCTTGGTTCAACTTAAGTTTTATTCATTGACACATATCAGATCAAATTAAAGCCATTGACATTGTTGTTTGTTTTCACTTTTGTACTGTGTCTATGTAAACCTGACTTGATTATTTTCAGATTATTTTGCTGTAACTCACAAGTACAACTGGCTCATTCATCCTTTGACATTGCTTGTCTACCTTACAGGTCCTAAGAAAGCCGGGGTCCAGATTCTCCACATCGCGATTGGGACTTCCATTTCCTCCTTTTTCTGCATCATTCTGCTGATATGTGGCTTCTACCATAGGCGGAAATTTCGGACTGACCGTCCGCCTGCCGACCATGACCACGTTGAAGTGCGTTATGTTTCTGCCCCTACGGGCTGCAACACGACAGACAGACTGCTCATGGAAGAGGCAGGCAACAGCCACAATCAGACAGACAGCCCACGCTGCCAGAAGGTCTCCATGGTATGATGCGAGGCCCCCCCGTAGTGAAAAATCAGTTTGTAGTTACCTCCCTTGTTTGGTACACCTCTCCCATCTTCATTCAAAATCGCAGGCAGCACTGTTGGACGCGGCTCTCTCTTCCTCGTTGTGGACAAGTCGTTTTCCAAGGAGGAGAATGGACGTCCGTTCGTTGCTTTCTTGTGAGGATATGTGAACTCCTCGCCTGTGTTAAACTTTCCCCATAAGGAAGTCGTGAACCTTTCCCACCAGCCCCAAGTCCATCCCAGGTGCTCCCACTGCTGATCAGAGATTCTTGTCACAACACTGGGTCACAGCAGTCACGTGTGTGGGAGGAGCTCCTGCGCTAGTGGCATCCCTCTTGATATACCAGTGCAACGCCTGCCGTGCATGCTCATGCGTCAAGGGCGTCAGTGAGAGAAGAATGACATGAGCCGCCACTGCGAAACCGTGCATGCTCATGCGTCAAGGGCGTCAGTGAGAGAAGCATGACATGAGCCGCCACTGCGTATCGGCATCACCTTCATGTTATGAATGAATGCGTGGAAAAGAGAAAAAGAAATGTGCACACGCTTCATTGACCACCGCTACGTTTTACTTTTCCACTACAAGGACGCCAAGCATCATCTCACGCTGATGCCCAGCATCATCCGCATTGTGTGTGGCATGTCGGCTTTCCTCTAAGAACCAGTGATCGGATGTGGGGGAACACCTTGGACTGCAGTGCGTTTACTTGGAACGAACGCTGAATGCGTGTATTTCAAGTGCTAGCAATACGTTTGAGGACTACGATGTCATTGCTAAGTGTTCGGTAAGATGGATATTCAAAAGGCTTCCAAGATCTTACTCATCTAAGAGGCATTTATGATTTTGTTTTCTTCTGTAATCCCTAGACAGTTTTCAAACTCATCAACCACTGTATGGTGAAGTTGTGTCAGACACGTTTGTTGTCTGACTGCGTAAAAACACACCTGGAAGTCTGATTCACGGAGAATATTTGTGAGTCTAAATGCTTACTGTCCCAGAACTGCAACAGATATTGTTCATGTACTGGACTGAGTACGAACGCTCATCCACTTCCACAGCATATGCGTACTGAAGACTATGTGTCGTGTTGTATTGTGTTGTGTTATACGTTGGTTTGCAGCGACGTTATCCCAGATGCACGCGATGCTACCGTGCTCACTGTGAGAATGCTAGTTACAGAACATTGCGCTCTGCTTGAGGCTTTGAGTGAACACTTGTTTATGTGTGCCTGGCTAGCAATCAAAAATCGTGACTTAAGCTTTCTTTTGTGTATGTATGTAAATGTTAGATCTGTCTTACATATAATGGTCTGACTTTACCTTGTTCATACGAGAATATGACATGAGTGAGTCAGATTTGGACTGCAGGAAAATTTGAGGACATCTGCTAATACATGTGGAAACATTTGGTGTAAAGAACGTGTTTATTTTCCCTTGCAGTATTATACTCGCCTCTTGTAAGTCTTCATAGAAGAGGAAGAGTTTTGTACGACTCGTGTGCTTTGCATTGCGCGCTGAAATGTGTTATGGATCAAATTTGAAAAATGGAGTTAACTATGGGTAGCCGTGGATAGATGGGCATATTGTCTAGCTGTGGTTTTTGTACTTATATCATAAACGAGAAAAGGTCACCCCGCCCGAGTTTTGGTTTTGAAGAAATAATATGATGTTATCATTATGAAACTGTTCTTTTAGCTTGTTGCACACATCTGCTGCTCACAAGTGCTTGTAATGGTCTTCAACTTGCGTTTTGAGCAATGACACGGAGACAAATTTCGATGCTTCATCTCTGCTTAAATAACCATCGATGTAACACTGCCAGACTTTATTAGCCAGAGAATGCTATTTTTAGCCACGAGAAATACGTGCTTTCTCTCCATAAGAGGAAATCCTAGATACAAGATCAAACGATTTCTGTCAGTTTCACTTAATCGTATTAGATTAGTCTGTTTAACTTAAAGACACATATCTTGAAAAACAAATGGGGGGGGGGGGGGGGGGGGGGGGGAGAGGTGAGGGTGTGTGTGTTATGATAAATTTAGTATCCCTATCACATTACATGGAGAAAAGACATACTAGTGCTAGTGTGATCGTGCTAGTTCTGCGTTTGTCTTTGCAACAGTTTGAGCATTTCTGGTACATGAAATGAACATGCATTGCATTAAACTACTGTAGAACTCCTAAAATCACAGGTGTATCTCAAATGCATAAACTGAGTAGAGTACAAACATGACAAGGCCAGCTGCTTACAGGTTGTTGAAGCTGAACTGATCTCCCGCCTTGGTGCTACAACATCATTCTCAGTTCTTCCATGGTTCGTCGTCACTGCTGGCTGCTGGTTTCGAGCACTGCTTTCTCCATCAGACGAAAGCTTTCCTACACATCGACTGCACGAGACAGCTTGTAAACTTCGTGCTAAGACTGCTTGTGTGTATGAGTTACTTACATTCGCTTACATGTGCAACTGCTCTTGCTCATCTCAGCGAAATTCCCAGCCTACATTCGTCCATTTGCCGTTGCCATGGCCGACATGGTAATGGAAGTATCGGGTCATGAAGACGTCATAGAATACGAGTGCGTCACGTTTGACTGTCATGTTATATCACGTTACATCATTCATGTCTGCGCTGCTGTTGCTCGATTCATGAAGTACTCCAGCCCGTATTCACAACGGCGATTTATCGGCGATTTATTTTAACCCCGATTTATCTCTAAACTCAGACGATTCCAACTGTCTGTTCCGCTCTCCTTTGGCTGGAAACCAGTATATATAGCAAAGCGCAACCTAGAATCCTCTGCCGAGCGTACCTTATCTAACCGATCAAGATAACGCGGGGCTAGGGGATAAATCGAGTGTTGAAAAGATAAATCGCCGTTGTGAATACGGGCCCAGGGACAAAGATATTATCAAAATGTTTGATATCATGCGACATCTGCATATTTCAATGCCTGGTGCTAGGTGTATAGGGGGTCTTCAAACAGTATGAAACAGTCATGACAGTGGCTGTCCCCTCAGATGGTTATCTGTTGGTGTCATCGACGTTCAGTACACATGGACTGGGGGAAAATCCATCTCAGTAAGCATCTTACATCCGTTTCATCATAGATCAAATGTTCTTTTTTCCTACCAGAAAGATTTGGGCCCATATTCGCAGATTTTTTTCATCCCATTGAAATGGTTTCTTTGCTAGATGTAATGCATCGTTTGATGGCCTGTTTTAGGCGCGTTTTCTTCTTGGAGAGAAATCTCGTCTCATTCCTTGAAAAGAGATGAAGAGAGTGTCTGCCAAACTGCATTTATCAGACAGTGGGCTGTGCTTTGTCAATCAACGGAAGCATCTCCCCATCTACAAAGAGATGCACGCTACTCTAGATCTGGATAAGACATTGGTTTCGCTCCACTTGACTCGTTGCTGAATATTGTTGTTGCTGCTGCTGCTGCTGTTGCTGCTGCTGCTCACTCGTTATTTCCAGAGCTGGCGCCCAGCTACAGCTTTCACAGTGATCACTCAACTTCTCAGTCTAAACAGACTGAATGGGTCTGATGGTGTGTCGTTCATTTCTTTGACATACAGATGTGAAGAATACCTTGTTTTCATGTGAATGTTATATGTTATGTTACAAGCATGCTTTTCATTGTCTTTAACTAAAAATACGCTTGTGTTATTTGCCATAGCTACTGCTGTTACTTATTCAAGTGCAGAATGAAAGATTGGAGTTTTTTAAATAGCAGAAATGGTTTTGGATAACGATCAGCAAACAATGGTGAAAGGTTAGCGTTTTGTGTGTGCTCTGTGGCCGAGTGGTTAGCGCGCTGGACCTACAGTCGCTTGCGGCCAGTGGGTACGGCGTTCGAAGCTGCGCGGTTTCCAGAGTTGCATCCTTGAGCAAGATGCTTAACTCGCATTGTTTCTCCCCACCCAGGAGTAAAACCGGGTACCTGTGAGGGCAATATTGGCAAAAACGTTGTGCGATTAACCCTTGTATGCGGCCAAGCGCCAGCATCGGGTTGGAATACTCCCCAGGGAGCGGAGTTGGTGCTGGTACCTGACTGTGTGCGTCTTAAATGTATGTCACTATGTTTGTTGTGAGGTACCAGTGAGGATTGACGAAGATGCCCAGTGATCAGGGGGTAAAGTGTAAGCGGTTTGAGACCCAGACAAAGGGTGTAAGTCGCTATAAAAAACCACACCTTTACCTTTACCTTTTGTCTGAATGTCGTAATGTTTCTGTTGTGCCCGAATTTTACAACAAGCAGTCTTGAATGATTGCCTGTGTAACCAAATGACGGTAGTGGAATAGCGTCTGTGTGCATACAGTTAGAATAAAATGGCACAGTGTCGTCCTTATTTTTAGGGAGACGATCCTGACACTAAATGTGCAATGAAGGAAGCATCACCTTGATTTTGTGCATGCCATTTCGTGGTTGATGAGTATGCACTAAAACATTCATTCGCTAGTCTTGGATTTCAGTATTCATTGGGAATAACAGTTAAGGTGGCATTTGAGTATCATCTGTCGCTGCATGGATATCGTTCACTTCATGATTTTCTTTCGTGTTGATGTGTTTGTTGTGAGGCCAGCAAGACACGTTGGCGGTAAAACATGCAAAAATACGATACGAGTGTCTTATTTGTAGAAGTTTATTTGTAGATTTTTTTCTGTGACCAAGTCTAGGACCAAGGTGTAAATTAAAAGTCACGATGTTTGCTCCGTTTCAAAATCAGTGACTGTTGAAGTATGTTGTGTTGCTTAGTAAATTTCACACTCAAAATTATTATATAATAAACTTCTTATCCGTTTCATTGCACATGTTGTGTTGTATATTTACTTAATCATGACCCGCAGTAAGCAAGTGTAACTTCTACTAACTAGGAAGGTTAGTGTTTGTTTCTTACTAGTGTTTCTGTATTTGCAGCAAACGTTTGCTGTCTTAGCTGTTACTTAGTGCGTGCCGAACACGGTACTTTGGATGTTGTCTATACAAATGTCCTGATAGAGCTTATGTGATAGCTCACTAATGTGAATGACGACGGTGTTTCCTCGTGGCATTTTTGTAGCATGACCTCATTTTTCTCATAAACAAACGGACCCTAATGTAAAAAAAACTTTTCTAAAGAGAGCAAAATCGAAATACATCCACGAAATTGTCACGTAACTTTTGTCTTCACAAAAGCAGTACAATTTTGCACCAGGAAAAGTTTGTGTATTTTTGTCATGACTCTCTCTTTCAATGTACATTTTCCCCCAAGGATTCCCATTTAGGATCTTTTTTCCTTCCGAAATGACTTGTAATGGAATGTCAACTGACACCATAATGAGGACACAGAAAAAGTCTCTGTCCTCTTTGTTCTACTACGTGTAGCTACCTTGTGATACACTTTCCAATGGACCGGTATGGTACGCCGTTTGATGTAAATGTGTATCATGGTATATAGTCGACGTGTTATGTGTGGACATTATCACGATGATTCACCCTCGGTTATGTGCTCATTCTCTCTCAGTTGATTTCAGAAGAAAAAAATTTGCCGCTTGAATCCATCATAGATTGTTTATAAAGGTATGGCCGTATTTCTCAATGGAAAACGTCCATGTTCATATATTTGACATGAGTGGATGATATGTTTACGATTACATGTACTGCAGCTTATTCAGTCACGGTGGATCAGTAGCATTTGTGACTGGAAGCGTTGGCTTTGCCTTCGCTGATTTACTCTGCATGTGTATTGTCCTCCGTTTTGACACGTGTTTGTTCCGCTGATGCATTGGGTTATTTTTTATTAAACACCTGACAAGATTTATTAGTTACCTGAAAGAATCGAATGTGTAGACAAAGTAATTTAGAAGTTTTCAACCCCTTGGTCTGGGCTGGTAAACCTCTGCTAATTTAATTTGAAATGATCATTTGAAAGTGCACCTCTCTGTGACGGAGTAATGGTTAAGCCATCTTTTTGTTAATCTATTTTATGCGTGAACACGTTTAAAAAAGTTTTGTAAGTTTTTGGGATCTTTTGTCGTGTATTTTCATTTCACCCAAACAACGACTTTGTTTGATCGGCCAATAATTTCGTGTAACAGTATTTAGTGCAGTTGATTGTTCATTGGTCGACTTGAATCAACATTTGAACAAAAGTCGACTGTCATTTGTGGGTGTGACTGATGACTGCTTCGAGCGGTATTTATACAGTGAGAGTGTTTAATAAAGTGGTTTGTACAGTCTCAGCTGGTGGCTTTTTTCTATTTCATAACTACAATCTTCCTCGTGATAGTGATAGGTAATGCTGTCTTTATTTGCTCATTTGTACCAATAAATGTTCCTTCTGTCTCTTTACTTTTCCCCATCCACTTATCCCGCTTCTTCTCCAATCACAGACAGACAGTCGCCTCTTAATATCCGCTGCATTTGTCCCTCCTCGTGAAATTCTCATTCCCCTTCCTGCTTCTGCTCTTCCTCCTCCTGCTCTTCCCTCTTTCAATTTCTGAACCACCTGTGGGTTGGGGGTCAGAATAGTCCCACCGCGTCTCCCTACGCAATTCGCAAGAGGCGAATAAATAGGGATATCGTGACATAATTTGCGCTCCCTCTAATAAATCTTTGCGGTTTTGATGCTCAATGGCTTTACATAGCTTAGCAAGGCTGATGGGCCTTAAAACTCCATCCATCCAACCATCCATCCATCCATCCATCCATCCATCCATCCATCCATCCATCCATCCATCCATCCATCCATCCATTCATCCATCCATCCATCCGTCCATCCATCCATCCATCCATCAATCCATCCATCCATCCATCAAGTTGTGTTACTCTCTAAACTTTACATCGATTTCTCTCTGATCTTGTGTCTCCATTTCTTATTCCTATTTCTAATGACCTCGTTCTACCTCTGCCGCTGCTGCCTCTGATGCTTCTCCTCCTCCAGCTTCTGGGACTGCTGTCTTTGCCCTTTCCTCTTTGTTTGATATAAATGTTTTCTCGCCTTTGATGGCAAAGCAAGCAAAATGCGCACACATGCACAAACACACAGGTATGCACGCACTGAGATGGGCAGGCGGTTGGCGGACAGACAGACAGACACACACACACATACACACACACACACACACACACACACACACACACACACACACACACACACCAGAGAGAGACAGACAGGCAGGCAGGCAGGCAAACAGACAGACAGATAGACAGACAGACAGACAGATGAAGGACGGACAGACGGATAGACAGACAGACAGACGAAGGACAGACAGACTAATATACAAACTCATATAGAGTTAGTCGTACAGTTAGATACGGACGAAAGTACAAAATGCTGAATTTACATACATAATCTCTCTCTCTCTCTCTCTCTCTCTCTCTCTCACACACACACACACATACACACACACACACACACGCACACACACAGACACGCAAACGCACTTTAGCAACTACACAGATCAAACCGCAGACACACAGACAAGCCTGCAGACACACAAACAGCAGGAAACATAGAAAAACAGACTTTTGAAGACATGCGGATAAAATACTAGTGAGGAAAACAGCGAAACTACATAGAAGATGAAGGAAACTGTTTAGCTTTTGATAGAAAAAAATTACTTTAATATTACGGCCGTTCAGTTCTCATCCAACACAGCCTATGTCGACGTATGTTTACTCAAAAAGCGCCTCCGGTAATCCACAGCATACACCACATCAGCCTATAAGCTGCGTGTGTGGGGAGCGATGCGAGGACATGAAGAACAATTTTTAGTTCTTAGTGAAACACACGCACGAAAGGCTTGTGTACCAATATGGACCATAGGGACATTTACCATTGCCAAGCCCTCGATCACGTGGTGCACGTTTACTAACATAAGCTAAACGTTTCGTGAAAGGAACTGTGGAGAGACTACGATTCTGGGCTCCTTGAATGTAACTGGTGCACTGTAAAATCGATAGGTCAACATCTGTGTGTAATGCCAGGGCACATTAATAATGATGCGAAAAGGCGTCGTGAACAATCGCACTCCTGGAGCAGATGAGCCACGCGGTCATGCAGCCAATCAAATTCTCTCCACTACATTGCTTTGGCGAAATATAGGTCGACCACGACAGCGCTACAAGGACAACCTAAAGGAGAACCACAAATGATGTGGCATTACTTCTCCTGAGTTCCCGGTAGCAACCCTGGACCACTCCCGGTGGCGAGCTGTCTCTCGCAAAGCGTCTGACTTGCTGGGGGTGGACCGTCAGCAGCAACACGCGGCAGCCCGTGAGCGTCGCCACAGAGCTGCAGCAGTCCCTGCGACGGAAACGAAGTTGGAGTGCCCCACCTGCCTTCCTCTCTGCCGCTCCAGATTGAGCCATTCTCGATTTCATAGGAACAAGCACGGACCTCGTCATCCTTGAACCTTGGGGCAACCACCATTGCTTTGAAATAGACGCCCGGGTGGGATAGTCAAACTGGATAGATGTGACTGGAGAGAAATTGAGAACACGTGCTAAATATATATATATATATATATATATATATATATATATATATATATATATATATATATATATATATATATATATATATATATATATATATATATATATAAACTCCCTAATGTAGCCACAGAGCAGGCTCGTGTGGGTTAAAAATATTTTTAGACAGGTAAGGACTATTGGACGTAGTGCAGTGTCCTACGAGGCTATCCAAACATGATTATTCAAACAACTGTAGTTTCGGAGCCATGAGGATCATTTGCCCTACTTGGTCGTGGTACTAGAAACATGGTAGGAACAGATTTACAACAGTGGGCAAAAGAGCAAATATTTTATTTAGATGCAAGAACAGTGCATGAAAAACTATAATTTATTCAACGTCTGTACCTGTTGAGAGATAGTGGAACTATACAGCGAAAGTAATATTCAAATGAGACTTGGAAAACGAAGTTACATTTATACACGGTTTTCTAATAGAAATACACGAATAAGGTTTTATGATCTATCAACCTTGGGAGCACACTGGCTACCTGAACCATTCATGTTTGTTGAAACATGATCAGGTCCAGAGGACTTCATTTACCCAGTCACGTGCTTTTTACGAATATCATCAGGAGACACGGTGGGTATAGTCTAATCCCAATGCATATGCATATTCTAATGTGGGGAACACTTGAGAACTCAGTAAGGAAAGACATTGCATGCAGTCTGTGTAGATTGGAAATCCGTGCATCTCTTTAGTGTTTCAAACCATTACTAAAATTCCATGAACCATGACAATCAACACAACTTGAAACAATTGAAGATTGCTTATTTCTCATTTATTATCAGGACCATCTCAGAATTGCCTCAGAGCTAGGCTGTCCCTGAATATCCAAATAGCGGGTTTGACGGTTTAAAAAAAGAGAAGAAAAGAGCAACTGGAAAATACTCGTGCATAACGTGTTTGTTGATATGGCAACTGTCAATCTCGAGTGCAGAAGAAACGGCCTATACGAAGAGTTCAATAAGCAACTGATTAATACATAACTAAATAAGTTGGTAGAGATATGATGGTAACTCATATGACAATTTCACAATGCATGAAACATTTACCTCGTCATGCATTATGACATTTGAATGCTTTTGTTTGTGTTGTAGGAAGGTGTGAGATACTGATTTATCATGACACGTTTATCAATAGATACGTTAGTTCCCCTCCATCCCCTTCACCCACGTATGGCAAGCCACAGAGTCCACATCCATTTTCAGTAATTGCAAATATCTTCAGCAAGCTGCCTTTACTTTATCGTACGCTAAAAAGACAAACTACTCGACAACAGTGATCACTCTGGTCTGGCAACCATTATTATGCCTGGAAGTTTTCAACAGTCATTGAAAAATCCATTGAAGAGTCATATATTGATGATGCGTTTGATTCAACAAAGAACAATTATCATAGGGATTATGGTCACAATTTAGCTTACGCTTGAAACTGCCCACTTTAGACAGTTTCACTTTGTACATTTTGATAAAATGGTATCGTTCACAAAACACTCATTGCAGTTAAACAAACTGCAAGACAATGTTTTCATGTCAGATTCAGTAAACACTGGAGAGTAAACATTTCTCTTCCCTTGTAAATACATTTTCCTGTACCTGACATCCAAGATGATTTAGTTTATCCTGTCCCGATGTTCCCTGAAGTCTCTTCGGCTGCTTGGGGCCGCCCATGGCTGAGCTACTGGAGCAGGCCCTGAAAGCTCAGCAGCCAGGGCTTCCAGCTGATGAGGGGGCATCAGGCTGCTCCAGCCGTTCGTTATGAGTGCAGTGTTCACTGTCCAGAGACGTAGAATGGCATCCCGCCCCCCCCCCCTCCCCCCCTACCCCCCCCTCCCAATCATCCAGAGTCCAGCCACGTACCTGTTTTCAGTTCAAGCTACGATGTATTCAGTCAGTTCGGCAAGAACATATGCATTGATTGTGTAGTCGGCTGTAGTACTGAGTTCAAAAACTCCCTCAACACATCTGTTTTCGGTCAAAATGAGAAAATGTTCAGATCACCACAGGTCGAATGTTGAGTGCGCAAGCATAGGAAATTCCGTTTTGGAACTCAACGCGATGTTAAGCAGATAAAAGCCAAGATCAATAAGATACTTATTGAAGTCATTGAATGCTGAATGCCAGACTGGTGTTGGACCGACACTTATCTTCATGACACGTTTCAGTGCCATGCCAGTTCTGACAACATTCAGATGGGCAGTTGCTGAATGCGAGACAGGTGGAATCTAGCCTTGGCAAGGTTCAGCCTTCTCTCTACAACTGCCAGCCTCATTTCCAGACAGGTCACAGTGGCCTTGACCACGGACAGGTCTCGATCGAAGGTCGCGCAGCCATTTTGTCTCTGGATCATCTTTATTTGCTGGACAATCAGGAGAACATCATCCTGATACTCCACCCGTGTCTCTGCCGAAGAGCTGGCCGGGCTTGAATCTATCGCGGCACTGTTCTTCCTGCACAGGGATCTCCTCTTCCAGCGAAATTGCACCATGCATTTGAACGCGTGACGAAGTGCATGATGCACAGAGGACAGCCATCTCGAAACTCTCCTCAGCCACGAAGGCATCCTCTTGGGAGAGGACACACACTGCGTTGTATCAAGGTGTAAGACGGGCAGGCGGTCTTCAGTTTCCCGTGAATCATCATCCGCTGACTCCATGTTCTCTTTGTTTCTCAACGGCTTCAAGGCTCCAAGGTAGTTTGCTGTTGTCTCTCTGCTTTTTCTTTACTGTTTGTATCCAGAGTTGGAACAGCGCGGAATTGGTGCGGTCAGATCCTGTGACAGGCACCAGCTTCAGCGGGGTTTAAGTTTTCACCCATGATGTTTGCTGTTATTTGATATTGCACACAAGTCATCGAACCGCATCATCATAAGTATAAACGCTTGGAAGTGACTGCTAAGATCCGCTGCGCACCTGTCTGTGCTGAACTCTTTTCACTGCTTTTGCTCTGCATGATGTGAGATATGTCGCGGCACTTCTTATATCTTGATCCTTGCAGGTAAAGTGAAGTTTTCCGCCTAGATGAGGTGAATTCGATCAACCATATCGGAAAAATTGTCAGTGTTCAGAAATCAAAGGGCCTGAGAAATTGCGTGTTTTGACTCGCGGTAAATGTACGGAGGCGACCCGTAATGATCAATTAAAGAAACCAGAATTGTCTGGCGGGCTGATCGTAAATGTCTAAATCTTCTAACATTTCCGTCAAAAAGACCTTTTCTGAAATGTTGTGTGTGTGGCTAACATGATTGTTTTGTACATCACCATTGCTGTAAGTTGGTTTTTAAAAACATTTTGACAGCGCGTATTTAATTTCTGACGTGCACCTTTTCATTCTACCCAGAAACCCCAGAAAATCGGTAAGTCTTCCTTTAATGGGCAACACTAGTGGACTCGTCCAAGGAGAGGGGTGCTTGAAGCTGACGTATACAAGACGCATACATAAACAACCATTACAATGTACAATAACAGTCAATCACATCAAAGGTAACTTAATAAACTTAATAACATTGGAGTCAGACATTCACTTCAGGCATTCGACAAACTGATGTACAGCGTCACCGCTTAACCATGAAACTGGGGAGAGGGGGAGGAGAGACAGGAGGGTGGTAGGGGGCTTAGGCAAGCTAGTACAAAGAGAACAGTGAGGGGAGGAAGATGAAGAAACTTAGACAGGATTCGGGAACGATTTCAAGAAGAGGTGAGTTTTGAGAGCAGAGCGAAAGGTCGAGGGAGATGTATAGTGACGAACAGAGGCGGGGAGGTCATTCAGATAGAGGGAGCCTGATAAAAGAAAGAGCGTTCACCAAATTTTGTTTTAACTGGAGGGTCCTCCGGGAACCTGAGGATTCTTGTGTCTGCGGAAGAGCGTAGCTGTCTAGCGGGTGTGTAGGTGCGCATGGGTTTAGAGAGATATTGAGGAAGGGATTCAGCGAAGTAATGGTAGCAAAGACAGGCAATCTTGTATTGGACTCTAGCACTAATGGGCAACCAGTGGAGAGAGCGGAAGAGAGGAGTGAGATGATCTGACTTTTTGACTTACAGATGAGTCGAGCTGCAGCATCTTGCACTCTTTGAAGTTTATCGGTGAGATATGCGGGACAGCCGGCAAGAAGGCCGTTGCAATAATCCAGGCGACTGAGAATAAGAGCACAGACTAGGATAGTAGTAGCTTGAGTAGTGAGAAGGTGTCTGATTGCGCTTATCTGTCTGAGTTGTATGTATGCAGATTTGCAAGTGTTTTGGACAAAGTCGGAAAGAGAGAGATGAGAGTCGAGGGTGACACCAAGGTTTTTGACTGATGGAACAAAGGCGACGTCAGCGTCTCCTACCCTGACAGAAGACGGGAGGGATGGAGGCGTCACTAGTCTCTGAGACTTGACAAGAAGGCATTCGGTTTTGGAATCGTTCAGCTGGAGTTTGTTGTGTGACATCCATGACTTAACATCAGAAAGACAGGTCTGTAGAGTGTCTAACGTGGGTTGGAATTGATCTAAGGTGGTGTCTTTGTAGAGCTGATTGTCATCTGCAAATGCATGCTGACTGATTGAGTGCTGAGCGACTATGTCAAACAAAGGTTGCATGTAAAGAACGAACAAAACTGGACCCAGTACTGAGCCCTGGGGAACACCAAACCGGACAGGAGAAGGAGCTGAGTAATGATTGTTGATGGAGACCGTTTGAAATCTGTGAGATAAGAATGAAACCAGGCAAGGGCAGAGTGTGAAATTCCAAAAGTGTTTCGCAGGCGTGAGAGGAGAGTGTTGTGGTCTATTGTGTCGAAAGCCGCTGACAAGTCTAAGAGGGTGAGAATGCTAAGTTTTTCCTGATCTAAGGAAGAGTAAAGGTACATCACCTCAATGACTGAGATTTGCTAACACACACATGTAGGCCTAACTGACAAGGACACATCAATCATGCACTGTGAACACAACGACGCACCATGCACCGGTATGCACCGGTTAATACCTGTCGCGAGCAGGTTGCGGTTTTTGAATGTTAATGTTCTCGTTCATGTACTTGTGTAGTTGCAGCGTGATAGCGCATCTCTTGTCTCTGTTTTTTCTCTCTGTTTTGGGTTAGGGAAAATTATGACGTCATAAAAGAAGCTTGAGTCGACGTCACTGGGGTTGAAGAGTTTTTTGAAGAAAGATAGATTGGCAAGACCGTTTCGAGCGGCGGGTGCCAATGAACAGGTTTTAGCCTGGAGTGGCGCGACTTGTGTTGCCCCAGAGTGTGGCGTGGCTTCTGCCAGCCCAAAATAGATAAAGACAACATTGTCTTTGTTCGGTATAGACCGCCAGACATCGTCACCAGGGGAAGGGCTGGGTTTCTTCCATGTGAGTATTTGTCGTGTGTAAATGTCGTTGTGTAAGTTTGCACTAGGTTGTGAGTTAGTTGGTTTAGAAGCGGGTGGGAAGTTTGGGTAGGATTGGAATTGCATAACAGTGGTTTTGTCGTTCGTTATTATTGCTTTGGTTGTTTTCACCGCGCATTATTTAAATCAATTTATGATATGGTTACTAATTCTGGCCGTTTAGGCCTGGGATGTTGTTTAATTTGCATGGCTCTACGACCCGCACCGACCAAGTCGTCGAGGTCCTGCATCACTGTCGTCCCCACCCCCAGTCTTCGATGTTCCTCACTGCTGTCGGCGTCGCCTAAAGGTCCCCACTACTCTTCATAGCTGTTGTCGACAGCGAAGGGTCCCAGGGGCACTCATCGACGGGAGGTCACCTGACCAAGGGAGGTCCGACGGTCGTGGGCACCTTGTGTCCATCGTTCCCTGTTCTGCGGCTTGACGCAGAGGGAGGCCACGAGAAAGGAAGTGATCGGGTCGTACGGGGTTTTGGGTTGACTTGAAAGGGACAGTGTTGGACAGTGGGAGATGTCGTGTTGACGGGGAAAGAGACAGTGGTGGACAGTGAGAGATGTTGGGTTGAAGGGAAAGTTGCCGGCGTGAGAACGGCCGCGGGTTGGACAACTATCTTGTTGTTGTGGGGTGGTTTGGGTGGACTGTGGTTTGTTGTGGTATAATTTTTGGGTTTTCGGGGTAAGTGATAGTGTATTGTCACATGTG
>JAWQFJ010019868.1:5000-41094 GCA_034096865.1 Theodoxus fluviatilis | reverse complement strand
TACCAACAGCTCCGAAAAGATGGGAAACTCATTATTATGTTATTATGTAAGTAATATCATATGGTCAAAATATTGCTTGTCACCTTGCAGAACAACAATGAAAATAAAAGTGCGAAACTTTCTATATAAATTCCTTCCCACCAACTACATATTTCAGAAACAGATGATTACTTCAAGCCCCTGTTCTACTGTCTGTAAATCTCATCTGTACAACTTTGGAATATCTCTTTGCCGATTGTGCACACTTTAGAAAACTACGAAAAGCACTGTAGATATTCTGTCCGAAAAAATCTTCGGCATACCTGTTTTACATTTCTTGAAAAAAAATTGGGGCTCAGAAAGATAACACCTTGATTAACCACTTAATTCTCTTACCCAGAAAACACATTTACTTCATGAAAATCAAATAAAACCCCCAGATTTTCCAGATCTAAAAACTATGAAGAAAAAAAGGATAGAATTACTTGCACCAAACGTGATTATGAACACAGACAAGTATTACTTTTCTCAAAGGGTTATTTTCCCAATAAATGTTGTAAAAAGTTACGTTTTAATATTTTTAATAACAACGTATGCTATGTTGTGTTGTGTTGTGTTATGTTATGTTATGTTATGATGTTATTTTATGTTATGTTATGTTATGTTATGTTGTGTTGTGTTGTGTTGTGTTGTGTTGTGTTGTGTTGTGTTGTGTTGTGTTGTGTTGTGTTGTGTTGTTATGTTATGTTATGTTATGTTATGTTATGTTATGTTATGTTATGTTATGTTATGTTATGTTATGTTATGGTATGTTGTAATGTAAAGGACAGAGACCTCACATTCATAAAAATCTCATGATCCATGGAACTGACCCCAAATCACGACTTGCGTAGTTATCAAAAACGCGACTGGTCCTCTCAAACCGAGTCGCCTGATGCTTGAGATTCGGCCGGAAATTCACCCAACGGGGTCACTCCAGTGCTTTCGAGATTTAACTCGATTCAAAAAGCTAAACCATTCCTACGTTTACACTGAGATTTTAAACCTACTGTTTAATGACTCATTTTACGCCTTTAGACAGGCACTGCTATTTCAATGTGGGCAAAAAAATTCATATGATTGCTTATGTTGTACTCTCGAACAGATCGATCAAGTATATTGTATGGTTGCACACCCCGGGCTCTCATCTAACCGCGTAGCTCACTTTCACTGGCCGTTGAAAAATGTACGTAGGGATGATGTATCTTGATAACAAGTAAAGGGGTGGGTGGTGGGTTGGGTGGGTGGGTGGTGGGTTGGGTGGGTGGGGTATGCAAAATGTAGTTCAAACTTGAAAAGCCATTTTCTAGATAAGCTCATTTTTGGTACGTATACAAAGCGTCATACCTCAACAACCGCAGCACATATTTAAGTAATTTTGCTATCGCATTGAAGGGCATGTAATGTACTTGAAGATGACACGAACATCTGAAAATCATCAAAGGTGTTCGACTGACTCATTTTTGGAGGACCGGGCACACATGGAACTGAGGTGCTACAAGTCCCATTTTGTGGCGAGGAGTCACACAAGGAAAACGAAACAGAAAATGACTGCAACCAAGTCTGCCTTGACGCTTTCATGCCGAGTCTCCCTTCATCCTGCGAGTTCTTTTGTTCAAAAGTGTTTACTTTGCAGGTTTGCATAAAGCTACATTTTTACCTTGCACTAGATTTCATCAGGCCCCATTTAGAATTTTTAAAAGTTATTTTGCTCACAGAGTAACGAACTAATAAACCAACCAACCAACCGTAACAAAAACACAACCTCCTTGGCGAGGTGACAAGAGGATGAGAGACTGGAAACAGGAGAAACGCAAGTATATCGATGTTCCAGACAAGAAACAGTGAAGAGCAGACAGGATCGTGGTGAAGTGGCGGTGGGAAATGAAAGAGCAGGCAAATATTAGTCCTTCCTGACAGGTGACAGATCACAGGAATACACGGGACGACAACAGAGCGATCAATGAAGGAAAGAAGTAGATGAATGACTGGAGACAAAATGATTTTCAGAAAGCCTACTTCATTTAGGCTGCCCTTGCTGTCAGAGAGTTTACCATACGACCACGTCCACCCAATGTCCCCCTCATCAGCTGGAACCCCGGGCTGATGAGCTTTAGGGGCCTGCTCCACTAGCTCAGTCAGGGTTGCCCTCGTAGGTAAAGAGGCTACGAAAGGGCATTGGGACAGGGTCACAATAAATAGTTTACTTGCAACATATAGTCCTCTCTTCTCTGTCTCGGAATGGAAGAGTTGGTGTGCAATACTGCTACTTGCTCAGATTCCATGTCTCATTTACTATAGGCTTCATTACAATACAATATAACAACACAAGGCAATTCACTGTAATACAAAACAACAGAGTTTTATCCATCTTGTAAAAATAGTTGGTGGCTGCATCACAAAAGTACACTCTCTGGGAAACTATATAGCGAGTCCAACCTTTATTTTCTTGCACCCTCCATCACAAAATGAGACGGATGTCATTTGTTTTGGAAATTCTCAACTATAGTATGGTCTTAAAGTGGGGACATTTCTCTTTCCAATAATGCTGAAAGCTTGAAAATAGAGGGAATTGGAACAAAACTATCAACGACTGAAGACTGGCACCTACTGTTATGAAGATTTGAGAAAGAGACCTCTGACATTTCGGAATTTTTTTAATGCAGTATGTTGTTATCATAATGGCTGTTGTGAATTGGGTATGTCAGCTGACCAGCTGTTCAGCTACCAATAAAAACAACTCAGAAACGACGAGTTTGGAAACTAAACTTTATGAATATGCAACGTGCTGCCGATCTGTTTCCATTTTATCTCTCATGCGCGGACAAAGTGCTGAGTTCTCGACAATTTTATTTTTGTCTTTTTGCAGAATAAGCAGAGATAGTTACTGTACATATATTTAACAAAAACGCGATAGTATGGAATGAACAAATGTTTGGAAGTTCTAAATCTACCAAACCTGAAAACTGTCAATATACTTGGCCGACATCTCGAAATAAGGTCAAGTGACTTCCGTCTCATCTTGTAGTGGAGGGCCACATTTGGTTGTACACATGAATGGGTAGTATTGATCACATGCCCAGTGGTCAGGGGGTAAAGTGTAAAGTGGTTTGAGATGTAGATATGCAGAATACGTCCCTGCTTACAACAATATATTTTGCTTTACCTTTTCGTGGGGAAAGTAAAGCGCTCAAATGTATTAAACTATTAAAGTCAGCCGATTGCATTGTTATGCATTGAAAAGGAATCAGCAATAGTGTGTGTATCTTCATATATATTATTCTATCGGTACATTTCTGCAGTTCTCCCCGAGGCTAAGGGGTTTCCTTAGGGCCAACAACCCTAACTGTAAAAATCAAGCGTTACAGATACATTGACGACAGTAATTCAGCGAGGACGCGGCTTGGGAGAGGATGGGACCTCATCACAGAGGACTATGACGCGTTGCAGTGAAAGCCCACGGGAAGCTGCAAGGCCGACGCCCCTTCTGACACCCAAGAGGATCATCAAGATTGCCACCTGGAACATCCACACCATGTATGAGACCGGAAAAGCAGCGCAGGTGCCAAATGAGATGGAGAGATATAACATTTCGCTGCTTGGACTGTGTGAGACGAGATGGACGCAGTCTGATCAGTTGAGACTGACATCAGGAGAGACGGTGCTGTACTCCGGGCCTGAGGATGAGGACGCCCCACACACCGAGGGCGTAGCCTTCATGTTGTCGAGAGAGGCACAGAGATCCCTGGTAAGCTGGCAACCAGTGAGCTCAAGAATCATCACTGCCACATTCGCTACCAAGAAGAAGAAGATCAATTTCCATGTGGTGCAGTGCTATGCTCCTACCAACGACACAGAAGACGAGAAGAAGGATGATTTTACAGGCAGCTGCAGGATATACTCAATAAGCAGAGCAGCAAAGTTTCCATCATCTTAATGGGAGATTTTAATGCCAAGGTAGGAGCAGACAATGCAGGGTATGAGGAGGTGATGGGAAAGCATGGACTGGGACAGATGAATGAGAATGGAGAACTGTTTGCCGATCTCTGCGCCCTCAACAGTCTAGTCATTGGAGGCAGCGTTTTCCCACACAAACGCATACACAAGGCCACCTGGAGATTCCCGGATCATACAACGGAGAATCAGATAGACCATGTGTGCATCAGCCAGAAGTTTCGACGATCGCTTGGAGATGTGCGTGTGAAGAGAGGAGCAGACGCAGTATCGGGTCATCACCTGGTGCTAGCAACAGCCAAGCTTTGCCTGAAACGACACGCAAAACCAGCCAACACCCGCACACGCTACAACATGAACCTTCTGCGGGACCGGGAGACCCACGAGCAGTTTTGCGTTGCCGTTTCCAACAGGTTCCAGGTGCTCCAGGAACTGTATGAGGATCCAGACGCAGATGTCGAGACTACCTGGCAGCATGCCAAGCGACTATGGGCTGACACTTGTGAGGAGACGCTGGGCAAGAAGACGATACAACACAAGGATAGGATGACGGGGGCGACCTTCAAGAAGATAGAGGAGAGGAAAGCAAAGAAAGCAGCGCTCAACAACAGCAGAACGCGAGCTGCGAAGGCCGAGGCAGAGAGAGAGTATACATGTGCCCACAAGGAGGTCAGAAGGAGCATCAGGAAAGACAAGAGAGAGTTTGTTGATGGCCTGGCAAAGCTAGCAGAAGAAGCTGCCGCACAGAGGAACCTTAAAGACCTCTATACCATCACAAAGAAACTGTCAGGAAAGTTCCAGCAGACCAACAGGCCAGTAAAGGACAAGCAAGGGAACCCGCTTGCCACAACAGAAGACCAGAAGAAGAGGTGGGCAGAACACTTCAGTGAACTACTGAATAGGCCAGCCCCGGATGACCCTGCAGAGACTGTTCTCCCAATTGACTGTGACCAGCCCAGCAGGGAGGAGATCCAGGAAGCCATCAAGTCACTGACGAACGGGAAAGATGCTGGTCCTGATGGCATACCAGCAGAGGCTATCAAGGCGAACATCACCACATCCACTGACATGCTCCACAGCTTGTTTGCGAGGATCTGGGAGATGGAGGAGATTCCAGTAGATTGGCGAGAAGGCCTCATGGTGAAGCTGCCCAAAAAAGGAGACCTGAGGGATTGTAGCAACTACAGAGGGATTATGCTGCTCTCCGTGCCTGGTAAAGTGCTGAACAGAATCCTGCTGGAGAGAATGAAGGCGGCAGTGGACAGTCAGCTTCGAGACCAGCAAGCAGGTTTTCGCCAGGACAGATCCTGTACAGACCACATCGCCACCCTTCGCATTATTTTGGAACAGTCGCTAGAGTGGAACTCGTTCCTCTACATCAATTTCATAGACTATGAGAAAGCCTTCGACAGCCTGGACCGAGAGACTCTGTGGAAACTGCTATGACATTACGGTGTGCCAGAAAAACTCATCACGCTGATCCAGAACACCTACAAGGACATGGCATGCAGAGTGATTCATGGTGGCAGGCTGTCGAACAGCTTCACAGTAAAGACCGGCGTCAGAGAGGGGTGTTTTCTGTCAGATTTTCTGTTTCTGCTTGCCATCGATTGGATAATGAAGTCCACCACTGAAGGAGCAAGAAACGGGATACAGTGGACTCTCTGGACGCAGTTGGAGGACTTAGACTTTGCGGACGACTTGGCACTTCTCTTCCACAAACAGACCCAGATGCAGGAGAAGACGACACGCCTAGCAGAAGTCTCAGCAAAGGTAGGCCTCCAAATTAACAAGAAGAAGACCCAGCTGATGAGGATGAACTCGACAAATGACAACCCTATCATCCTGGACGGACAACCTCTGGAGGAGGTAGACTCCTTCGTCTACCTCGGGAGCATTGTCGACAGGCAAGGTGGCACAGATAGCGATGTGGCTGCTAGGGTTGGCAAGGCAAGGGCGGTGTTCATCATGCTGAAGAACATATGGGCCTCCAAAGAGATAGGGGAGGCGACGAAACTGAGGATCTTCAACTCCAATGTGAAGTCAGTTCTCTTATATGAATCAGAGACATGGAGGATGACCAAGCGGACGCTGCACAAGATCCAGACATTTATCAAGGGGTGTCTCAGACGGATCTTCAGGATTTGGTGGCCTGACCGTGTCAGGAATAAGGATCTGTGGGAGAGAGCCAAACAGGACCCCATCATCACCCAAATTGGGAAGAGAAAGTGGGGCTGGATTGGACATACGCTGCGGAAAACACCCGTAAGCGTGACCCGCCAATCCCTCACTTGGAACCCTCAGGGGAAAAGGAAAAGAGGACGGCCCAGGAACGCCTGGCGGCGAGACACTGAGGCGGAGCTGAAGAAGAGTGGCACCTCCTGGACACATATTGAGAGAGCTGCCCAAGACCACGCCCGCTGGAGAACTGTCGCCGATGGCCTACGCTCCAGGAGGAGCGATGGGCCTAAGTAAGTAAGTAAGTAGCATTTCTGCAGTGAACCTGAAGTAAGTTTGTTATCCCTGAAGTCATTATGCTCACTGTTTGCAGTCACGGAATGCGACACATTGGAATTCACCACTTCTCCGTTCCCTTCCTCTCGTTTCATAACGTGTTACTGTGAAAAGCCGTTTGAGCCCCCGGAATTCATTGATACGTTTATTCAAAATGATAAAATAATGCGTGAGTGGTAGGTGTTGAACTTCGGTTTGACTGGTAGATATACGTTGTATGTAGCTGTGTTCTTGGGGGTGGACATGGTGTGTAGTGATTAGGTTATCGTTGCGCGTGGGCTGGGTAAAGATAAAGGTGCTCTTTTTTATATTGCGACTTTTCCACCCAGTTATGAGTGCTCAAACTGCACACAGTTACATCTGGTCATCGGGCTACCATTTTTATTCACTCCAACGCCATCTCAACTCCCTGGGGAGCATACAACCTGGCTGCGAATTAACGCGCTAAAGTTAGCTTTCACAATTTTCCAGCTCAGCCTACACAGGTACCCGTTTTACTCCTGGGTGGATCCATAGAAGCAATGTGAGTAAAGCACCTCTCTAAGGATGCAACTCTCAAGTCCGCGCAGCTTCGAAAGCCGCACCCACCAGCAGCAAGCGATTGCAGGCCAAGCGCGCTGACCACTCGGACACGGAGTCCGATCTTCTTGGATCATTTGAACGCACCGTTGGTTCTGACTTATCAACCCTTTCCCAGTGCCCCCCGGTAGCCTCTTTTTGGGCTGCTTGGGGCCGCCCCTGGCTGAGCTACTGGAGCAGGCCCCTGGCTGAGCTACTGGAGCAGGCCCCTGGCTGAGCTACTGGAGCAGGCCCCTGGCTGAGCTACTGGAGCAGGCCCCTGGCTGAGCTACTGGAGCAGACCCCTGGCTGAGCTACTGGAGCAGGCCCCTGGCTGAGCTACTGGAGCAGGCCCCTGGCTGAGCTACTGGAGCAGACCCCTGGCTTAGCTACTGGAGCAGACCCGTGGCTGAGCTACTGGAGCAGGCCCCTGGCTGAGCTACTGGAGCAGACCCCGAAATCCCAGCAGCCATGCGGGCTCCAGCTGATGAGGGGGCGAGCAGATCCGGCCGTAAAACAAGTACTTTTAACCCCACACACGAACACGCACACAACCCAACCTCCTCCCCCAACCCCCTTTTTTTGTCAGCCGATTGCTCAGACTCAATTTTTTGATCGTCAGTAATACTGTCACTCTCACCTGGAATGGAAACTGTTGACGAGGGCATGAAAATAATTGGTTCGAAATGTTTACCGCTGTACTTTCATAAAGTTTTGCGTGATGTGCACACAGCCAGCGAGTATATTTTTGGTCTGAATATTTCTCCTGTCTCTCTGCAAGTGAAAGCTATTACTAATTCAGAGTGTGTAACGGGGTTTAACGAAGCGTATATTTTGTAGAGGGACCAAGCATACTAATGCGTAACCTCACGATAAACCAGTAAAACACTGGAACAAAATCTACTTCGGAAGTTCCATACAGCAGCTGCTCACAAACTGATTTTTTTTATACATTGCATTATAAAACAGATTTTATTCGCCCCACAAAATAGAAATGAAGTGGCAAGTAATAATTCTTGACAGAGACTATATCTCTGCTTGTAAGTGGTTTCTGAATGTTGATACGCAATCTTCAAATGCATGGTGTTGTGGCGAATCGGGCAGGTATCCCGCGTACACTAGCACCACGGTTGGAGCTGTTAAATCTTAGCTGAGGCTGTGCGGAATGCCAACTGACAGGCCGCCGGAACAGGCGCACCTTATGTTGCTTTTAAGAAGTATGTAAATGAACAGTTTAAGTGGACTAAATAAGTTATTTATGCTTAATCAGACTGTGTTTTACTGTGTGTAGATGAACGGCGGAACGAAGAACGGGAAAGGTTTCATTCGAGCACTCCGACAGAGACTGCGAGGTTGTTACCAGCAAGAATGGAACTCGAAACTAGCAGGCAGCGATAAATTCATTAGGTATAGCTCCTTTAAACGAACGCTGATATGTGAGAGCTATCTCAACTACATAAACATCAAAAAGTTTAGAGATGCTTTCTTTATTTCAGAGTGGGAAACACTTCCCAGATATAAAATCCGAAATGCTCAAATGAAGATTTCAAGAGATCCTGTTCATTCTATAGATAAGTTCAAGATGAACGTCATCGTACATTACAATGCAAAGTTTACAATAATCAGAGAAAGATATACATTCCAAAATATATGCAAGGATTTAGAAATGCACATGCAACACAATTATTAGATAGGCACGACATTATAAAAACTGGCGACGTTGCAATGTATATTTGCTATGCATAGGAGTTGCGCTTGCAGAAAATAGACCAGATCTTTTAGCATTGATAATGGGTGAGAATAAAGTTTAAAACTATGTTACCTTCCGCTGGAAGTCAACTATTTTGTATGACCGGTGCATTTTTATTTATTTATGGTGTACTCATGTTTAAAGTTTTCGTGTCGCTTTGGGCTGCATCCTTGGCAGGGATATGCCCTGCATTATACTATGAACTACTATTGTATAATAAATCTCGTCGTGCATCTTAAATTGTCTTTTAAGAAAAATGGTTATCGATGTATTTGAAAACCGAGATGGGTCGTGGGCCTCCATAAAAGCTCATCAATCAATCTCTCTCTCCACCGCATGTCTGTTTGCGATTCTTTAAGGCTCCTACACACGTACCGGTTGTCCCCCGATTTTGCTGCCGATCCGGTCAAGAATCGGAACGGTTGACTCATTTGCATACAATCCGGCCCGGTTCTTGTTGGTAGAGCAGACTCTATTCCCCGACCCGGTCTTGCCCGATTCCTATGCTGGGCGACGCGAGAGCATCTGTCCGCGGCTCGACTGTGCGAGAACGAGGCTACGCTTCGCACAGAAAACGCTGTATTTTGGGAATACTACAAACCCATCCAAAGAAAATGTAAGCCATGAACAGCATTAATTTATCAAAGATGTATGTTGAATGCATTTATAGGTCGTGAAAGCTTCTACATTGTAAAATAGGAAATTCGGGTCAATGCACCTTCACGCCGGCACGGCTCCACTGCAATCATTGCGTGTGGCTGTCAACCCGATTTTTACACGCAAGGTCAGACCGGATCGGGAGCAAAATCGGCTTGAAAACCGGTACGTGTATAGGCGCCTTTAAAGGCGAATGACGGGGAAAATCCAGATTTGTATTGCTCTCACTTTCCAGTAATGTTCCTGATCACTGGCCTTACATAGATTACAGAGGCTGATAGGTCGCAAAATTACATTCTTCATCATCATCAATCTTCGTCGTCTTCTTTTCCTTCTTATCGCTCTCATCTTTTTTCTCTTCTTTTTTATGCTTTTTTCTTCTTCTCCTCTTCCTCCTTCTTGTTTTTCTATTGCTCCCCTCTGCCTTTCTGTCGGCGTTAATCCCCTCTCTCCAGACTCAATGTCTTGCTTTCTTTCCATTTTCTCTGTCGGCGTTAATCCCCTCTCTCCTGACTCAATGTCTTGCTTTCTTTCCATTTTCTCTTCAACCTGCTTCCCTCCTCTTCCATTCTTGCCCTTCCCCTCGCAAATGATTCACTCAATTCTTTACTCAGCCCCATTTCCTCGTCGAGTCTTCCTCCCTTTTACTTTTCCGCTCGCTCTTCCTCTCCCATTGCTTAGTTGCCGTCCTCCTTTTTCATGCGCGACCTTGACCTTTCTCTCTGGCTTTGTAGTCCTTCTCCCCTGTAGCTTTCCCTCCTGTGATTGATTTCATTCCTTTTCCCTGGCTGTTTGTTCTTCCGGATTTTTTTTCGTTACACCATTTACAAGTGCGCACACACTCACACACACACACACACACACAAACACATCCACATACTTCTGCACCCCATTCACAAATATACATACTCCTACATCACACCAACGAAAACAAATGGAACCTTTTTACCCACCTAAGTCCCATTGTTCATGGAACTTTGTTCGCTTTTTTCTATTTCTTCTTTTCGGCGCTCTTTCTGTTGTCTCCCGTTGTTGCTTATGCGGTACTTAATGCCTGCCGTATCGTGGCAGAGAAAAGCAGTTCAGAGTCAGAAACGGCAGAAATAAAGTTGGTTCTTCTTGGGCAGTCAGACTGTATCCTTAGCCACGACGAAAACATGACCACAAAAAAGTTTTTCCACCCACCGCCAGATTTTCTTTGTGGAGAATTCATACAGTCTGCTGAGGTTATTGCCGTCGATGCGACTTTTTTGTGCCTCACTGCCACCATCTTCGGGCTACCCGCGATGCGCACTGCTGTAATGCGCTACGGCCTCGATGAATATCATCCCGCACTATGGAGCGAGACGCGGTGTGAATCACACGAAACAAGCTACAGCCCCTTCTAGCGGGTAGAAGCCTGGTTGTCGCTGTGGTAATTTTTTAAACAAAACCTGAAGATTTAAGTCGATACTCGGCTTGTAACATGCTGGGATTCTTCATTTTAATGAGGGCATTACGCTGATAGTTATTTTAAAAAGACAAAAAGTGTTGTAGTGAGACAGCTTTCAGTCGGGTTTTTTTTCTCCAAATGGTTGACTGCCAAAGATGCATGGATCTGTTACGTGTACATTAATTTTTGCACCAAATCATCCGATTCACAAAGGGTTTTGCACATCTTCCAGAGCAGGATATTTCCTTCGAGAAATGCTGCAGAACTTGAAATTGACTGAAACCACAATGCGACTCGTATGTATTCCAGAAGATGCAAAAATATGTGCATTAACCATGTAACATACGGATTGAAACGCTCCGTACTAGATACGATTCTCACTGAGGCTTGTAGCACTTGATGCAAAGCGACAATGTTTCTTTGCATCTCGTTGCAACGAGCCTCTCTCCAGAATTGGTCCCACTGGGCTGCATTGGTCTCACTGGGCTGCATTGGTCCCACTGGGCTACATTGGTCCCACTGGGCTACATTGGTCTCACTGGGCTGCATTGGTCCTACTGGGCTACATTGGTCCCACTGGGCTGCATTGATCCCACTGGGCTACATTGGTTCCACTGGACTGCATTGGTCCCACTGGGCTCCATTGGTCCCACTGGGCTGCATTGGTCTTACTGGGCTGCATTTGTCCCACTGGGTTACATTGGTCCCACTGGGCTGCATTGGTCTCACTGGGCTACATTTGTCCCACTGGGCTACATTGGTCCCACTGGGCTGCATTGGTCCCACTGGGCTGCATTGGTCTCACTGGGCTACATTGGTCCCACTGGGCTGCATTGGTCCCTTGACTTACTTACTTGACTTAGTCCTCATCGCTCCGGTCGGAGCATAGGGCCTTCACTGCAAGTCTCCACCTCTGTCTGTCTTGGGCTGCCCTCTTCGCCTCTCCCCAGGACATCCTGACTGTCCTCAGCTCTGCTTGTAGGTTTTTTGTCCAGGTCAGTGCTGGTCTACCTCGCTTCCGTTTACCCTGGGGGTTCCAGTCCAAGGCGTGGCGTGTAATGCTGGCATCGTTTCTGCGCAGGGTGTGCCCGAACCACTTCCATTTCCTTCTTTGGATGGCGTTGACGATCGGCTCCTGCCTGGTACGTTGCCAGAGTTCATTGTTGGAGATTCTTTCATGCCATCTGATACGCAGGATCTGGCGGAGGCAGGTGTTGATGAAGACTTGTAGATTGTGGCCGATGCTCTTGGTACGTCTCCAGGTTTCAGACCCGTAGAGCAGCACAGATTTAACGTTTGTGTTGAAGACCCTCAGCTTGGTGTGACGGCTGAGGCTCACGTTTCTCCACACTGGTTTCAGGGTGACGAAGGCGTGTCGTGCTTTGCCTATCCTGGCTCTCACGTCTTCATCTGTCCCTCCAGTCTTGCTGACCACGCTGGCCAGGTACGTGACGCGGTCGACGTCCTCTATGGCTTGACCATCAATGGTGATGGGAGCTTCCCTGGAGGCGTTCACTCGGAGGCTCTTGGTCTAGGGGACGTTGATCTCCAGTCATGTTGTCTTGGCAATGTCGTGCAGCCTCTCCGTCTTTGCTTGCATGTGCTCCTGTGTGACAGTAGGCCGATGTCGTCTGCGAAGTCCAAGTCTTCCACTTTGCCGTTGAGTGTCCACTGAATGCCCCGTGGTTGGTCCGTAACAGTCTTCATCACCCAGTTGATCACCAGGGAGAAGATTAAAGGAGAAAGGAGACATCCTTGCCTCACTCCGGTGTTGACGTCAAGTGACGGCGATCGTCAGTGTTGTGCACAACTCTGCAGCTGGTGCCTTCATAGAGGTTCTGGATTACGCTAACGATCTTCTGAGGGATGCCATAGTGTCTGAGGATTCTCCAGATGGTTGCCCTGTCCACCATGTCAAAGGCTTTCTTGAAGTCCACAAAATTGACATAGAGTGGTGACTGCCATTCCAGCGACTGTTCAATGATGATCCTGAGAGTCGCTATCTGGTCAGTGCAGGAACGCCCAACTCGGAATCCTCCTTGCTCATCCCTCAGTCTGGTGTCGACGGCCTCCTTGATTCTCTCGAGGATCACCCTGGTGAAGACTTTTCCCGGGAGTGACAGGAGCTGAATTCCTCTCCAGTTCTGGCAGTTGCTGAGGTCTCCTTTCTTCGGGATTTTGACAATGTGTCCGGTCTTCCATTCTTCCGGCACTTCCTCCCTTCACCAGACTTCCTGCAGCAGGCTGATCATGATGTCCGCTGTGACTTCAGCATCTGCCTTCAGGGCCTCAGGTGGGATGTTGTCTGGTCCTGGTGCCTTCCCACTCTTTATCTTCTTGATGGCGCTGACCACTTCTGCTCTGGAGATTGGGTCCAGACTGACATCAAGGTCCTCTCCTTCCTTAACCATGGGAGAGTTTCCAACAGATGTGCCGTTGAGGAGGCTGGCAAAGTGCTCCTTCCACCGATCCAGTTGGTCTGCTGCCTTGCTGCGAACGTTTCCATCGCTTCCACGGACCGGTCTGTTGGTGTTCGTCTTCCTCTTAGAGAGCTGTCGTGTGATGTCATATAGGGTCTTCATGTCGTTCTTCTCCGCTGCCTCTTTTGCTTCAGTAGCAAGTCTATCCACCAGCTCACACTTGTCTCTCCTCGCACTCCTCTTCACTTCCTTGTTCCTCAGGTTGTACTCTTGCTGAGTATGCTGTTTCTGTGCTCTGGTTCTGGCGTGGTTGAGTCGCTGCTTGGTGTCTCGTCTCTCCTCAATCTTCCTGATTGTCTCCTGTGAGAGTCAGCTCTTGTACTCCCTTTTCCTGAACCCAAGTAATTCTTCGGAGGCTGCAGTAAATGTGGACGACTCGCTCCCACTTCTTCTTCAGGGAGCCATCCTCCAGATCAGCCAGCGCCTGATATCTGTTCGTTAGTGAGATGGCGAAGTCCTTCTGTTGTGTTGTTGTCTTCAACTTGGAGACGTCGAAGCGAGGGTGCATCTGTGGAGCAGTGTTCTTGAAAGCTCGGATCCTGACTTTCAGTTTTCCAATCAGCAAGGCATGGTCAGATCCTGCATCGGCACCTCTGTAAGCGTTGACATCCAGTAGGGTTCTTCTCCACCTCCGTGAGATCGTCATGTGGTCGATCTGGTTCTCGGTTCTTGAGTCCGGGTACATCCACGTGACCTTGTGAATCCTGCGGTGAAGGAATATAGTTCCACCAATCATCAGGTCGTTCTGCTCACAGAAGTCTGCAAACATCTCGCCGTTCTCGTTCATGTCTCCGACACCCTGTGTTCCCATGATGAGTTCCCGACCGGTGTTGCTGTCTCCCACCTTGGCGTTAAAGTCACCTTGGACAATGGTGATGTCTCTGTTTGGAGTCCTCTCCACCACACTCTGACTCTGTTCGTAAAACTCTTCCTTGGCCTTTTGTTCTGCTGCATTGGTCGGTGCGTAGCACTGGATGATAGTCACTTTCGGGAACTTGGAATGGAATCGCGCTGTCAGGATTCTCTCGCTGATGGGTTCCCACTCTATCAGACTTCTACTCGCTCTCTTGAACAGCATCAGGCCGACGTCATTCCTGTGGTTGTCGTCCTCGTTCGGCGGACCCGAATATAGCAGAAGATGCCTTGAAGCCAAGGTGACTTGTCCAGATGATGTCCATGGAACCTCGTTAAGTCCCAGAATGTCTATCCCGTACTTCTCCGCTTCTCGCGCCACTTGCGCTGACTTCCCTGTCTCGTAGAGTGTTCTCACATTCCATAATCCAATCCTCGTCACGGTCTTGGGGAAGAGAAGGTTCATCGGCGAGTCAACTCCCTCTCGGGTTTGGTTGGTCCACTTCGTACACTCTCCCCCGGGTCGTATCCCTTGATGATCTGAGGTTTCCTTTGCAGTGTTGGTTTCTGTAGCAAGAAGCGTTTTTCCAGGGTGGGGTTGCTAGCCCCACGCCCAACCCTCCTCCTTTCGCAAACGGGCTTGGGACCGTCTATGGCGGAGTTTGCATTGGTCCAACTCGGCTATATTGGTCTCACTCAGCTGCATTGGTCCCACTGGGCTGCATTAGTCCCACTGGGCTGCATTGGTCCCACTGGGCTACATTGGTCCCACTTGGCTACATTGGTCCCACTGGGCTGCATTGGTCTCACTGGGCTGTATTGGTCCCACTGGGCTATATCGGTCCCGCTGGGCTATATTGGTCTCGCTGGGCTACATTGGTCCCACTGGGCTACATTGGTCTCACTTTGCTACATTGGTCCCACTGGGCTGTATTGGTCCAAATGGGCTATATTGGTCCCACTGGGCTACATTGGTCCCACTGGGCTACATTGGTCCAACTGAGCTACATTGGTCCCACTGGGTGCATTGGTCCCACTGGGCTATATTGGTCTCACTTTGCTACATTGGTCCCACTGGGCTGTATTGGTCCCACTGGGCTATATTGGTCCCACTGGGCTATATTGGTCCCACTGGGCTACATTGGTCTCACTGGGCTACATTGCTCCAACTGACCTACACTGGTCCCACTGTACTGCATGGGTCCTACTTGGCTGCATTGGTCCCACTGGGCTGCATTGGTTCCACTGGGCTACATTGGTCTCAGTTGGCTATATTGGTCCCACCGGGCTATATTGGTCCCACTGGGCTACATTGGTCTCACTGGGCTACATTGCTCCAACTGACCTACACTGGTCCCACTGTACTGCATGGGTCCTACTTGGCTGCATTGGTCCCACTGGGCTGCATTGGTCCCACTGGGCTACATTGGTCCCACTGGGCTATATTGGTCCCACTGGGCTACATTGGTCTTACTGGGCTACATTGGTCCCACTGGGCTACATTGGTCCCACTTTGCTTCATTGGTCTCACTGGGCTGCATTGGTCTCTCTGGGCTGCACTGGTCCCACTGGGCTACATTGGTCTCACTTGGCTACATTGGTCCCACTGGGCTACATTGGTCCCACTGGGCTGCATTGGTCCCACTGGGCTGCATTGGTCTTACTTTGCTACATTGGTCTCACTGGGCTACATTGGTCCCACTGGACTACATTGGTCCCACTGGGCTGCATTGGTCTTACTTTGCTACATTGGTCTCACTGGGCTGCATTGGTCCTACTGGGCTACATCGGTCTCACTGGGCTGCATTGGTCCCACTGGGCTGCATTGGTCCCATTGGGCTACATTGGTCTCACTGGGCTACATTCGTCCCACTGGACTACATTGGTCTCACTGGGCTGCATTGGTCCCACTGGACTACATTGGTCCCACGGGGCTGCATTGGTCCCACTGGGCTACATTGGTCTCACTGGGCTGCATTGGTCCCACTGGGCTACATTGGTCTCACTGGGCTACATTGGTCCCACTGGGCTGCATTGGTCCCACTGGACTACATTGGTCTCACTGGGCTGCATTGGTCCCACTGGACTACATTGGTCCCACTGGAGTACATTGGTCCCACTGGGCTGCATTGGTCTCACTGGGCTGCATTGGTCCCACTGGACTACATTGGTCCCACGGGGCTACATTGGTCCCACGGGGCTGCATTGGTCCCACTGGGCTGCATTGGTCCCACTGGGCTGCATTGGTCTCACTGGGCTGCATTGGTCCCACTGGGCTGCATTGGTCCCACTGGGCTACATTGGTCTCACTGGGCTACATTGGTCCCACTGGGCTACATTGGTCCCACTGGGCTACATTGGTCCCACTGGACTACATTGGTCTCACTGGGCTGCATTGGTCTCACTGGGCTACATTGGTCTCACTGGGCTGCATTGGTCTCACTGGGCTGCATTGGTCCCACTGGGCTGCATTGGTCCCACTGGGCTACATTGGTCTCACTGGGCTACATTGGTCCCACTGGACTACATTGGTCTCACTGGGCTGCATTGGTCTCACTGGGCTACATTGGTCTCACTGGGCTACATTGGTCCCACTGGGCTACATTGGTCCCACTGGGCTACATTGGTCCCACTGGGCTACATTGGTCCCACTGGGCTACATTGGTCTCACTGGGCTACATTGGTCCCACTGGGCTGCATTGGTCCCACTGGCCTACATTTGTCCCACTGGGCTACATTGGTCTCACTGGGTTACATTGGTCTCACTGGGCTGCATTGGTCTCACTGGGCTACATTGGTCTCACTGGGCTGCATTGGTCCCACTGGGCTGCATTGGTCCCACTAGGCTGTATTGGTCTCACTTTGCTACATTGGTCTCACTGGGCTGCATTGGTCCCACTGGGCTACATTGGTCTCACTGGGCTGTATTGTTCCCACTGCGCTACATTGGTCTCACTGGGCTGTATTGGTCCCACTGGGCTACATTGGTCCCACTGGGCTGCATTGGTCACACTGGGCTACATTGGTCTCACTGGACTGCATTGGTCCCACTGGGCTGCATTGGTCTCACTGGGCTACATTGGTCCCACTGGGCTACATTGGTCCCACTGGGCTACATTGGTCCCACTAGGCTACATTGGTCCCACGGGGCTGCATTGGTCCCACTGGGCTACATTGGTCCCACTGGGCTACATTGGTCTCACTGGGCTACATTGGTCCCACTGGGCTACATTGGTCTCACTGGGCTACATTGGTCCCACTGGGCTACATTGGTCCCACTGGGCTACATTGGTCCCATTGGGCTGCATTGGTCCCACTGGGTTGTATTGGTCTCACTGGGCTGCATTGGTCTCACTGGGCTACATTGGTCCCACTGGGCTACATTGGTCCCACTGGGCTACATTGGTCCCACTGGGCTACAAGGCGCAGCATGGCTGCTATCATGTAACTCAGTGGTGTCTCGTTGGAGCTTTTTTCTGATGTTTGATTGATGGCTCCCACGATTCGAGCTTTGATCAGAAATTATTTCTGCAAATTCGCATGTTTTCGCTTTTAACTTCAGATGTGTGACAAAAACACCAACAATCTCGCTATCATGTTGGTTTCTTCAGAGAAATGGTTGCCTTTCAATTGTGAACTTCTTCGGCGCACAGCACTGATCATACTTCGTAGGAAAAAACACATAATATTATGAACTACTGTTTTATTATAAATCTTGTCGTGGATGCAGTGAACGACGTTAGCGTTGCATTGTTCACCGGATTGATCCCGTGTCGACTGAAAGGTATTGAAGTTGTCTAGAGCTTCTGGTCCGATTATATGAAGAAGCGTTGTGGTCTGCACTTTCCACGTGCAGCTTGGAATATTTCAAATATTTGCCAGAAGTGCTTTCAGTGGCCTGCAACGTATCCCTCTAGTTGCAACACTTCTGGTGGGTTGAGATGATCCATTTTTCTGACACCATGTGGAAGTCTGCATCACTGCATACAGTTGCACTTCATCGTTAGTTTCAGCCTTGAGTGCGATACAATCACGCGACATGAATGCAGCTTTTAAACTGACATAATTATCGTAGGGAAGTCTAACAATAGCAATCACTCACAACTCACGCACTTTCCGCATGGAGTAATTGCTTCACCTGGAGGTGAGTGGTGATCACTCTAGCACACGCACAAGCACACTGCTACAGAATCGTTGTTGGCGACAAATGAACAAACTTTTGTTCCATCCGCCTCCAGTTGGTTCACCAGCCATCACAGTGCTGAAAGAGTACGCACGTGCATATGTGAAGCATTCTTTTGCGGGTGTCACTGTACATTCGTGGCCATATGGGCGACCCTGTGTGTATGTGTCTGCCTGCCTGCCTGCCTGTCCGTCCGTGTTTGTGTGTGTAGTAGTAGTAGTAGTAGTAGTAGTAGTAGTAGTAGTAGTAGTAGTAGAAGTAGTAGTCCACCCTGGAAGATAGACTCGACTCGTGCCCAACAATCGAGTAATCCGCCAGTAATATTCTGCCAGCCTTAAGTCCGTATTAGAGATGTGAAACTGCACAGGCTTTGCACGTACTGTTTAAACATTGGCTCAGACATTAAGCCAGGAGGCCACGAGTCGATTCCCCGCGGAAGTCGTCAAGACTGGCTTTCCCCAGAAGGTCTTCGGCTCTGTATAAGCTTACAAAGACTCGCCTGTCAACAGATCTGACGTGTTCTTATGCCGCCATCTTGAATATCACTAAAATGCTTCTCTAAATTTGCGCTTTTTAATTATAAGTGACTTTGTTCTCGAGTCAATTCTGGTCCTAATTTGTAAAAATATCAATCATGTTTAGTTCTTGGTTTATGCATAATTGCTTTGTCTCTTTTTATGAGTCTGTCAAAGTAAGGGAAAGTCTTCTCAAAAAGTATTTAAATATTATGTTTTAAATAATGATACTATTATACTCTTTACTTCTGTCTTTTTCCGGAAAATTATTCCTGGGGAATTTCCCCCCTGGTGGCCGCCTTGCAGCGCACAGTGACTGGGTCTACTTCTCGACAGGAGAGGCAGTGTGGGTGAAGCACCTTGCCCAAGAATGCAACTCTATACTCTGTGCAGTTTCGAACACTGCACCCATCAAGCGACTGCAGGTCAAACGCTCTCACCACTCTGCCACGGAGCCGGATTATTACTATTATTTCAAAGGACAAGTATCTGTCTTTATGCAGAAAATGCTTCATCTCAACCGACTGACTGAGCATCGCATATTAGAGTGCGTCAGACATGACACTGTTCAGAAATTTTGAAAAGGATTAAGTGTCACCCCACACCACGGAACGAATCGTGTGCTGTTTCTAGCAAAGTTGAGCTACCATCCATGTTTCCTTATACACGTTAGAATAAAAGGGAAAGAGCTCGTTCATGATATCTTCTGAATGAGTAAGAAATATTATGTCGTAAGGTTATTCATTATTTTTTCATTGTAGTTGCGTTTTTCTAAACGAAAGAAATATGATGGGGTTGTTTTTTTCATATTCTAGGGCTCGTGCTCGCATTATCATCGTAACCTCTGTCTTCTTTTTTCTCAACTCTTGCAGTTTTACCTGGGATTTTCCTAATTCTTTCACTGTGGATTTTCGCTCAATATTGCTCTTATCTCTGATTGCTAGATGTAATTGCTCAGTATGTGCCGTGAGCTCAATTTCTTTTTCTTTTTTAAAAATATTTTTGTTGCACAATTATAATTCTGCCTCAAATTATCATGAGAGTTGTGTCTAAGAACAGCTTCCAGGGAGTTCTTAAGTGCATTTCATTGTATAGAATCACCTCACCTCACCTCCGCCTGTGACTCCGTCTGGGGTATAGGCCGCCAATCAGCACCCTCCAGGCATCTCGGTTCTGGGCGAGCCTTTCCAGCTGCCCCCACGTCTTTCCCATCTGCTTTGCGTCTGCTTCCAGATCACGGCGCCAGGTGTTCCTAGGCCGCCCTCTCTTCCTCTTCCCTTGTGGGTTCCACGCGAGGGCTTGCCTGGTGATGTTGGAACCAGGTCTGCGAAGTGTGTGGCCTATCCATCGCCAGCGATTCTGAAGGACGTCTTCCTCAACTGGCTGTTGCCTGTTTCTCAGCCACAGTTCTTCATTGTTGATTTTTTTCTGGCCAGCGGATCTTGAGGATCTTCCTGAGGCAGGTGTTGATGAAGACCTGGATTTTCTTCATGGTGGTGACGGTGGTTCGCCAGGTCTCTGCTCCGTACAGCAAGATCGGCTTCACGATGGTATTGAAGACCCTGATCTTTGTAGTAGTAGTTATTGCGCTTGATCCCCAGATCTTCTTCAGCTGATGGAAGGCTGCTCTGGCTTTGCCGATACGGGTTCTGACGTCTGCATCCGTTCCTCCCTGCTTGTCTACAATGCTGCCTAGATGCGTGAAGCTTTCCACATCTTCCAGCGCATTGCCTTCAACTGTGATGGGTGTGTTGTTGGATGCCTTTGTCTTGAAAACCTTGCTTTTCTCTCTGTTGCTGTGGAGCCCCAGGCTTGCTGAGTTGTCCGCAACAATGCTGGTCTTTTCCTGCATCTGTTGTTGGGTATGAGAGAGGAGAGCCAGATCATCTGCAAAGTCAAGATCGTCTAACTGTTTCCAAAGAGTCCACTGGATGCCGTTTCGTTTCTGGTCTGTCGACATCTTCATGATCCAGTCGATCGCTAACAGGAACAGGAAGGGTGAAAGCAGGCAGCCCTGTCTCACTCCGGTTTGTAGTTCAAAGGCGTCGGTGAGTTGTCGGCCATGAACTAAAAATGTTATATTCACAATGACATAGTTCCCAGATTTATCAAATTTGGTACGATTTATCTTATATTCAAAATAGTTGTGAAATAACATCGGCATTCCTCTTGCTGGTGATTTTTTAAAAGCAGACTTGCCATCCTCTATGATTAATTGTGACATCACACCTCGGAAATGGTTGCGTACTGTTTCAAACGAAATGGAGCTACATTCCATATTCATGAGTAGGAACCTACTAGTCCATTTTAAGATTTGCACAGAAAACGTATGTTTGTCTGAATATTTAAAAGTCGATCTGTGGTTTATCAAATGATGAAAATGCATTTTAATGTGCGTGACACGTTGTTGGTGATCAATAATTGACCGAAGAAAATGTCAAGTCAATACATTTTCGGTCGAGTTTTCACTCCCCACATATAAACTTAGACCGTCAAATCATCCATTACCTGAAATTGCATTTCTTCGACCTTTGCATTCTAGTGCTCCCACTGGGAAAATATCTAAATTGATCGCCAGTGCTAGCTCTAGATAATATTACTCAAATGTAAACCAAAACTCTGAAACTTTCAGCCTAGTTGTTTCTTTTTCAAAATGTTGATTCCCAAAGGCTTGTGACTGCACCATATCATCCAATTCAAAAGCAGTTTTCACCATCGAAAAGAGCGTGGAGTTTTCTCTTAGAAACTACAAAACACTCAAATTGACCGAGGGCGCGATGCATTTCGTTTCGTGGCACTGCTCTTTCTGGCGAGTTCCCGTTCCTCTCGCGGCGTTCTCTAAAAAGGTCAGTCGTCCCGGGGCGGCCCGGGAGGACACAGGATCTCCGGAGTTTCCTGACTCCAGCGAAATCCTTGCGGCGCTCCATTCATTACTCAGAAATCTCACAATCTGGGTGCAGATCCGGTGCTTCGCCTTTGAGTAGCGCCGGGAGAACCGAAGGAATCCCTTCGTTGACATCGCTCGGGCTCGTAAAAGGTGTCGTAAAACATGGCCAAATTGCGTCTGCAAGGCGAGTCTGATTCAGGACTTTGGTGGCGACCTTCTCCACAAGTCTGTCGGGCTGTATCGAACCGCGGGCCCCACCTGAGTGCGAGCCATAAATTCCGTCATCTTTTCTCCTGCCAGCCTGACGCTGCCTCTGAGAAGAAATTATCGTTCGCCAAAGATGTTGCGGCGTGCTCCACCTCCTTGACTCCTTCGGCCACTGCCGTCCTGTCCTGCCCTGTGACGTCTGCAGTCGTCCGTGTCAGCAGGGAGTAGAGTGCCGGTAGTCCTTGAAGAAGGGGAAATCAAATTAGCTTTAAAGAGCGTGACCTTTGTTGTAAAAAGGCGTAAGGAGATAATGTAATCACCGCCATTTAAATAAGTTTACTTTCAAAATGAGATATGTTTGAGGAAGGCTTTAAGTCCTTGCCAGCAGTCAAAACCCGGAACACCTTCCGTTTGTGCGTGAGTTAAATTTATTATGCAAGCTTGTGGTCGTGAGACAATGATTACATAGAAAAACGTGTCATAATCTGTTCATATTTTAATTACTCGCTCAGTTCTCTTTCAATGAAAGTAAGAGACTTTTTATCTGAAGAAGTTATTTGTATTGCTTTTTATTTTCTTATTTTTAGTACTTGCCATCAAAGATCTTGAGTACACCACATCTGTGCGATCTCGGAGTGAGAAATTATGCATTTATTCACGATGTGTTCAAACTTTCTGACGGGAAGAAATTACTTCCACGTTGTTGTTGTTTTTCATCAAGTGCGGAATGCTTCCTATCACCCACAGATGGGGAACACACGGATGATTGAGTGATGGAAGGAAGAAAGAAAGTGTTACAGCCTATCAGCCTTTGTAGACTATGTAAGACCATCGATCAAGAAATACTTTTTTGTGACTATCACTGTTATTGTTTATCATTACTTTTTCGTAGGAAGATCGTGGATGAGTGAGAACTGGGTTTTGTTGTTTCTCTGTGAGTGGTTGGTGTATAAAGAGACGTTTCCTGTACGTTGGACGTGGGAGAAGGCGACTATTTGTCTGCTGCATGTGGGCCTGGCTTGCTCTCACGTAATGGTTGGAACGCACGGGGGGCCTTTAATGATCCTACTTTGTCCCGATGTTGCTCGGTAGCCTCTTTGGTTGCTTGGGACCGCAGCTGGCTGAGCTGGGAGCAGGCCCCGAAAGCCCGGCAACCAGACTTCTGGTTCCGGTCCTTTGCTGTCTTTGCTCCATGATTTGACTTGTAGTCCTGAGGCCAAGCAGCTCTATCGTTCAAAAGCTTCGGATAGTTGTTTATACCAAAATATATTTGTTCTGATGGGTTAAGGGAATATTCTTTGTTAATATTTTGTAAACAATAACTTTCAAATGAATCTAAATAACGTATGATAATTAAAAGAAGTTGGAAAAAAACTCTATGAAAAAGTCTATTTGCCGGTACCAGATTCGGAGTTGCATCCCTTGCATACAGGTTTCTAACCTTAACAACGGCGCTCGACGAGTGCATTTCTCACTGATGCGAAGACATTATTTCTCTAGATTTAGAGAGTTTCACAGAGATTAAGTGGAATACCACCATATGGTCAAGCAAGCAGTGGAGTAGTTTAGACGGCGAAGAACGTGTGATAGCTGAGAAACTTCTTGCTTTACAATCAAAGCCTGAAAGTGAAACGCGTTGCTTTCACCTGTAATGTTACAATCGTTTCACAAACAAACGAAGAATCGAACAGACGCAGCGTCGCTTTGAGACGAGCAAAGCTGCAGGAGCTGTTTCACCGAGGAAAAAAAATTGACCACAAGGACAGAACAGCCGAGAATCGACTACCAGGAGCGAGCATACCCTGCCTCCTGTATGTATTGTGTGCAGAAAGACTAAGTCTAAAAATGCAAATCGACAGGGACTTGAGCTCCAGAAAAACTCGTACAAGTAAGATGAACGTTACTTTCGTTACATTTTAGTAAAAACTAGTTGATTGATTGCCTGATTGATCATTTGAGGTCTATTTACACCATAATCATGTGGGGAAAATAGTGTTGCTTGTTGCACGAAACCAAGTTAAAGGGGCAGTCTAGCGAAAATAAATAATGTCCAAAGAAAGTCAGTAGGAGGTATATGATCAAAACAAATGAACATGATCTTAGGCTCAAACAATCCTCAAAATACAGATTTAACGTAGAACAATGAACAAAATGGTAAATAAGCATAAGTTTTAGTGCGATAATGAGTGCGCAAATATTGTATTTTATTTTTTAACCAGATTTTCGGCGATAATCTTAGAATGGCGTCTTACCAAAGTGGATGCTAGTAACAATCTTTTTAGAAACAAAATTAACCATGATCTTAACATTAGTTTAACTTGAAATTTGGCAAAAAAATTGAGAAATGGATAATCTATACAGAAAACTATATTAGCAGCTGCCACCGCAACTCTCTGCAATGCACACAACTGTGTGCATGTGTTGGGTGTGTGAACAAACAGTCGGCGTTGGAGGATGACATAGACCACACAAGTGACACTGACAGTAGTGGTTCTGGACACTGATATGTATTTTGAAGAAGTCATTGATTCCATTGATTTAGTCTGGGAATGATTTCAACAGCATTGTGTTTGTGTGAAGATTGTGCAACCAAGAGATGTGCAGAAGGAATAGGTGGTGGTGTGTGCACATTGCTACGTATGTTGAGTATCATCAAGGGAGGCAACTCGAATGATTTGAGTAAAACAAGTTTTTTATTCTTAATCAATTGCTTACTAAACCTTAAATCACTAACATACTCCAATACATGAATTATTGTAATATTTGAACATGCCTACTTACTTTAGTCGGGGAAAATAAAAAGTTAAAACACAATTTTTTAAAATACTTTTTACCTGTTTGCGTGAAAAACGAATTTCAAAAACAGAAAAATCTTTTTATTTAGATTCTACCCAAAGTTATTGTATCTCAAACTGTCGTATACTAGGTGTCTTCTTTCAAAATATGTCAAAACATGTTGGTATAAACTTGTTGCCGACACTTCCTTTTTCTAGGGCTGATAGAGCTGCTTGGCCTCAGGACTATTGCATTTTTAGGCAGTTTTGCTTTTTCAACAACAACACCTAAACTGACTTCTCATCCATGAAAATAGCAAACAATTCCATGATGTTTTGGAGACCAGATTTGCCAGTGCTTCCGATTCTACCAAATACATATCTAAACTTAGTCCAAATCGGATTAACAGTTCGATCAAGGCCGTCACAGCAAACTTTCCTGCAACTTATGAGCGTTATGAATGTATGCATTTCTGCTGTGCTGAAGACGCCTGAGATGGCGTGGATATGTCCGCCGCATTGAGGACGGCCGCCTCCCTAATCTCAACCGGCCGGCCAGCCCCGGACTGCGCTGCAAGCATGTGTGCAGAAAAGATTTGATTTTCACAGGCATGGAGGCAGACTAATGGGAATACTTCACAGACAACCGCGACTGCAGGAGGGCTGCAGTAGGAAAGGGCAGCAGGAAGGGCCAAACGAAATGGAATCAGCAGGCGGAGAACAGGAGAAACCTATGGAAATGGAGAAATAACGTGCGGATTTACACTTCACCGTCCAACTTCGTCTGCAGAGGGTGCGAGAGGGGCTGCGGATCCATGAGAGGACTGGCCAGTCATTCCAGACGCTGCTCAAGAGTGGTGTGACCCACGAGAGTGAAAAGGCCACAGTGGTGAGTGACTCGTGGGTGACGAGTAGAGAGCAACTCACAGCCATTGACGTCTGGCTCAACTGGGAACTGCTCGGGGGCACGTGCAAGGGTGTGGTTACTCCACTTGCAGAGTACCAGGAACGCCAAAGGTAGGCTTCTGCACCTGGTGCCGGTGTTAAGGCTCGTCAATTAACCACGACCAACGACCACATGAAAATCGACAACATTTATTACCCCAAAACAAAACTCGTATACACTCCAAATACTAATGTACAATTACAAAGGATCACAAAAGGCGCAAATTTAGAAAAGTGAATTTAATTACATTTAACACAATACAACATGACACTTGCAAAGAAAGCGAACCAAAAAAACGCGTAAGCAAGTCGGTCTATGCGCCTCTACGCAACCACAACTCGGACACAAAGACCGAAGACGATAACCCAACCAGGGAAAGCTCCCTCTAAGCAATTACAAGTCATACACACACAAAAACACAAAGACGCTAACAAAACCCCGGCAATCTCACAGACTCCGACAAACCCAACACACGCCCAACAACAGGCGCCAGCTCCCGTAACCCCGGGCCAACGCCGGTATCCTCAACCAATTCCAAAGAACGGACTGCACCTCGCCCACGGCCAATGCCGGCACTCACACGTCCCTCTTTCCCTCAGACTCCCCCATCAAACAACCCATTACTTCCTTCTCCAAAACACAGAAATCCACCAACCTTTCTCCAAGCTCAAAATCACCCCTATCAAATCCCTGGTTAAATACCTTACGATTGTTCAAATTACCGTGCAAACTGCCCCCAACTGACCAACCTGAAGTCAAACCTCAAATGGGCAGATCTTAATCCTCACGAGATTGAGGCTGATGGCTCCGACCGGAGTGTCTGGCGCGCCTTACATGCAGAGGAAATAGCCACCGCCTACCTTGAGGCAGACCGCTGTCAACGCCTTGCCGCTGCAAGATGGCGACGACGCGGTTTTCTCTGCCCCTACCCTGACAACTACAGTTCCATGCCCCATGTGTGCCTGTGCGCCTCGGACTTTGGTCTTCGAGGCGACATGCATGCTCACCTCCACAGAAGACGACCGTACCACATATTGTCTTCCTCGGCCCCCTAGAGACAGCAAGAGAAGAAGAAGAACGAACGAACGAACGAAAAACGTTATTGCTTAGGCCACCGGCCCATTGCAAGGTGAAAAATGTACATTATATAGCAATGCGGTATCGAGAAGATTCTGGATAGTACTATGTGAATGGACACAGTATCGAGGGAAACAGTGTTTACTGGTACAGGCCTACGTAGTAGCACTAGTCTTCGAAAATATAATGATTTATACTTAACATTTCCATTCCTTCCGTTCTCATCTTAAATGCATGGTAAATGTACATACTCACTCTACGAATCGTAGCATAGTCATTGGTTGCTAGAAGCTCTTTGATAGTCTCATTTACATCGAGATGCGGAAATGGCATTAAAAATCTTTCTCGTAGTCCACACAAAGCAGGGCAATGACACAGAAAATGCACTTCAGTCTCCTCCTCCTCTACACATGTAGGGCAAACATTATAGACAGTCGGGAGACTGTATCTATGTTTGTGAACATACAAGTCACTGACTCCAAATCGGAACCGTATCAAAGCATTTCTAAAACATTTCTTATCTAATGCGTACAAATATGGTTCTTGCTCTCGAACAGTTTTATACAGTCTGTAGAAGGAATACCGATTGCTATCTTGTAACGTTTGCCTCCACTCACTATCAAAATCAGCTACCAATTTTTCTTTGAGATTCTTAAGGAATGCTCTTTTATTTTCTACAGCTTGTCTTGTCCATTCTCTTTCCATGTTGTATTTGTAGAGCAGAGTTTTTATACTTGTTACCCAATTGAGTTGACCTTCAGGTAAGTTACACATCATTTGATACACTCTGAATGGATATCTGTGTTGGTCCATGCTACTTATTTTTAACCAATAATTGATCGACCTTACGATAGCATTTATGTATAACGGGTATCTACCTGTGTCACCGTATATCATTACATTCGGGGTTCTGGCTGAAACATTCAAAAACCACTTCAGTACAAACAAATGGACACTTTCAATGCGTTTACAGTCACTGAAGCCCCACACTTCCGAACCATAAAGCAATATTAGCTGGATTTGTGCATCAAAAACCTTGAACAGTACGTCAGGGGTGACAAATGCTAATTTCCGCAGCGACTTCAAAACTTGAATAGCGGCTGCTTTAGCCCTTCCTGCAAATTCTGTCATAATCGTATTGGTACATAATCTTGTTACACCCAGATACTTGTATTGAGTGACCACTTCCAATCTGTCGTTACCAAGCGTCCATTTCTCATGAGCTGCCACGTAACTACCGTTTCTAAGAATGACAACTTTCGTTTTATCTGTGTTCACAATTAGTTCAAGCTTATCTGCTGCTCTTTTGAGACTGTTGATTTGATTTTGGAGACCAGGTACAGTATCTGACAACAGGACAATGTCATCAACGAAAAGCAATAAAAATATCTCAACCCCGTTTGGTTCTATTTGTATGCTATGTTTCCCCTTTTCAATTATTTATCTGCTAAGGTAAGAGACAAGGTGGGGAAAAAGTACAGGACTCACTTTGCATCCCTGCTTCAGGCCCCGGAAACAATCGAAGAATCTTGAGGTCCCCCCGGAGCATCGAACACCGCACTTCACGATTTCATATACTGACCTGAGCATGTGACTCATTTTCCCCTTGATTCCACACGCATCTAACACATTCCAAAGAGCTTGTCTGTTCACAGTGTCAAAAGCTTTTTTTTAATCAACAAATAGAGCATATACTTTCCTTCGTCTCTGGAGATATTTCTGCGCTATACTGTGTAAAACAAACACATTATCCACTGTAGAATATCCTCTTCTGCATCCCGCTTGCTCCTCACCGATAAGCTCATTCTCATCTGCCCAAGCCTGAAGCCTCACATTCAGAATGTGGAGAAAAACTTTACTTAGGGAACTGCATAGAGAAATACCCCTGTAGTTATCTAGTACATTCAGTTCACCCTTCTTGTGTATAGCACAATTAAGGAATTGCACCAGATTGTAGGGAAATAGGCCTGTCTAAAGATCTCATTAAAAAGCTTAAACAGCAGAGGCAAAAGCACTGACCCTGTACACTTTAGCATCTCAGAGAGTACACCATCCGCCCCTGGAGCTGATCTAGACCGCAGCTGTCTGATGGCTGTAGATATATCAGTATTTGTTATTTCAGAGTTTAAAACACTGTCATCTGGTACACTTAGTTGTCTATGACATATTGTTTCTATCGCTTCTGTCCTATCAGGCAAACTGTACACATTTTGGAAGTGATCTGCCCATGCGTTAGGATCTATTTTTGGTAGTATTTTGTGTCTACCGTTTATAGACCTGATTTGTTTCCAAAACACTGTTGAATCAGCAATATTAGCGTTCAGATACTCTGTAAATGATTGTCTGAAATTGCCTTTTTTTAACCTGATCAACTGCTTGTAGTAATTTTGCTTTTTTGTGTAGGCTTCCCTATCTTTCACGTCTCTGGAGCGAAGAAATTTTCCCAACTGCTTGTTCGCCGACTTTTTTGCTTCAACACAGTCTTTATCATACCATCTGTTTAGCAAGTTATGATTACTCTGCCAAACCCGCTTCTTCATAAAATCAGCCGCATCTACCAAACGCGTTGTAAAATCTCTCGTGGCAGAGTTCACATCGAAGCATCTTTCTTCCCAATAGGATTTATCAGTGAACTGAGTCAACCCCTGATGGACATTCATGTTAAATTCTTCAGCTCGGCCCGAATTCCATATAATCTTAATAGTTGCACCAGAGAACTGCTCATGCCCTCTGTCAACACAATGTTGACTCATAAAAATCAAATTCAGATACATATGTGAAGACAATGCCAGCTCACCGATTCCAAACGACACACAGCAAGATAAAATGTCATATGTTGCAATACAACAATCTATTACGCTACAATCACGTGGCGATACAAACGTATAACCGCAGGAATTCTCTGTGTCGACACAGCCGTTGAGAATAGTCAAGTCAAAAGCAATACACAGTTCCAGTAGGGATTTGCCAAACCCATTAATAGTTATGTCGGATGATGACCGTATGTCGTCGAGTGTACAGGAGCGCATATCACCCAAATAATTGTCATTAGTAGTGTAGTAGTATAGTGTAGTGTAGTACACTTTATTGTAGAGGCCATCGGCCCAGTACAATGACTCAGAATCATACATTTTCTAATGATAGAGACCTTCTCTTAAATGACTGAAATAAATAAGAGCTCACACATCTCACTCTTTCTCTCTCATCACTTGAAAAACATACTGCTAGGCTGTCTTGCATGGTGAGTCCTATACAAAAGTGCAGGTATTTCATTCTTAAATCTTCATATGCTGGACATGTGAACATAAAATGCATTTCATCCTCTTCGCTTTCGTTGCAGCTGGGGCATAACAAAGAAGGTGGCTCATTATATCTGTATCGATGTACAAAGAGTTCACTTACACCCAAACGAAACCGTATATACAAATCTCTGAAGATAGGTTTGTCTAAGTCATACAAATATTGCTCCATGTTGTGATTGGATTTGAACACCTTGTATAGAGAGTACCTCTCTCTTGTTAACAACTGAGTGTTCCAACCATCTTTAAAGCGACATATCAGTTTGTATTTTAATTCTTTCAGAAAGGACCTTTCGTCATGAACCGTTTGTTGTCTCCATACTTCATCAAAGCCATAATCAGATAATATATCTCTCAATTTCATGGCCCAACAATAATTTGCGTTACCAGTACGTATCATCATTTGGTATACCTTTTTCGGTAATCTTTTATCATCCATCTTCAGTATCCGTAGCCAGTATTTTGCACATCGTAGTATTGCCAAAATGTACACTGGATAACGGCCTGTATCACCATAAACCATCAAATTAGGAGTTCTTTTGGACACATTGAGAAACATTTTCAGCATATATAGATGAACTCTCTCAATCTCTTTGCCGCTGCTCAACCCCCATATCTCAGCACCATAAAGCAGAATAGGTTGGATTTGAGCATCAAATACCTTGAAGATGACCTTTGGGGATGTACATATTTTCTTTATAGGTTTCATAGCTTGCACTACTGCCACCTTTCCTTTAACTGCCAAACTCTTTTGCGTTGCATTGTAGGACAGTTTCGTAGAAAATCTGTATCCTAAATAACTATACTGATTTACTACCTCTAGTTTTTCTCCTCCAACATGCCAATGTTCATGGGCTGCCAGACGACCTCCAAGACGGAATATCATTACCTTCGATTTGGTCATATTGATTTTCAACCCCACAGACACAGCAGCTGCTTCTAGGTTATTTAACTGGTTTTGTAGACCCATGGGTGTATCAGACAAGACCACGACATCATCCGCAAAGAGGAGGATATAGACAATTGTATCATTAGGTAATAATTGAATGCCATGCCTGCCCTTCCGGGTAACCTCTCTTGCTACCTCCCCTACAACATAGGAAAACAGAATCGGCGAGCATTTGCACCCCTGCTTCAATCCCGAGATACATTCAAAATAGTCTGTGTACCCATCTGGGCATCTCACACAGCTTCGAATACAGTAATACATAGATTTTAATATATGAAGCATTTTCCCTTTAATACCTTTCTGTCTTAGGATAGTAAAAAGCGCATCTCTGGATACGCTGTCAAAGGCCTTGTAAAAATCAATGAAAGCTGCATACACCTTCTTTCTTCTTCCTAAATACCTTTCTATAATACCATAAAGAGTGAATATATTGTCCACTGTACTATATCCTTTCCTAAAACCAGCCTGTTCCTCCGAGATCAGTCCGTGTTCTTCTGTCCACTCTTGCAAACGATAATTTAGAATGTGTAGGAAGACCTTACTAAGTGTGTTTGTTAAACTTATACCTCTGTAGTTGTTTGGATCATTACGGTTACCTTTCTTGTACAGTGGTACAATGATTGATTCTCGCCACATTAGTAGTGTTCATGGACCCAGTCCTTGCGTTGAAGTCCCCACAAAGAAGTAACGAACAATTGTTGTGTGCTTCTGTCATCTCTAAAATGCAGTTGCCTAGGATGTCTATTCCATTATTTTCATCACTTCCTTCATAATACGGGGAGCCGATTGGCGGGATGTATAAATTGAACATCAGGACATCTCTTTCAACACCAAAAAGCTCCTTGCACACTTTAAATACAAGTATATTTTCATAACTACACTTTAGTAACTTGAAGAACCGTGCTATGGACTGAGGAATTAAACAGACTACTCCTCCAGACGGACGACCTTTAACTGAAAGTTTTTTTGCAGGTGATAGAAAACAGTTGTAATCGTGTAAGCAATGAGACAGGTCTATACTATACACAAACGTTTCGCATAAACATGAGAAAGTTGCAGATTTCAATACTTCGAGGAAATCGGGTTCATCAAATTTGGGAATTAAACCTTCAACGTTCCATACCAAAAGGCGAAATGAAGTGAAAAGTTCGGAAACGTGAGAAGAAGAAGAAGAAAAGAAGAGTGGGCCATGAACCTCATTATCTCTGTTGAGTCCGGAATGATGGTTGTTGAACTGTCTTACGAGTCTCTGCCTTGCCACGCGACCTTGTCGAGTGTCGCGCTGATTGCCCATGTGCGCTCAAGAGCATGTCCGACGTCGAGCAGGAAGGCAGTTTGAAGTGCTCTCACAGGCAGAGGCGAGTGGTTTCTGATCGTTTCCTGGTGCCCGCCCATAGGGTGTCAGAATGGCTGGCTCGTTTCTCCGATGTACCACGCAGAAGGGCTCCTTTGCGGCATCTGACCAGATACATCACGTGACTGGAGCTGCAGGTGTATCTGCCTCTGTAATGCTGCAGGACCCGATTCATGGCGATCGTGGTCGTGCAGATTATGGTAAACGTGTAGAGGTGTGGTTTCATAAGCGACTCATCACCCATATCTGGGTCTCAAACCGGTTAACATTTTACCTTCTAATTACTGGGCCGCTTGATCAATCCTTCACTAGCACCTGACAACAAACACGGTGACAGACATTTAAGACGCACACCCAGGTACCAGCACTAACTCCACTCTCAGGGGAGTATTCCAACCCAATGCTGGCTCATGGCCGCATAGAAGGGTTAATCACACTACAGTATGCCATTGCTGCCCTCTCAGGCCCCCAAGTTTTACTCCTGGGTGGGAGAGGCAATGTGAGTACATCATCGTTCTCAATGTTACAACCCTGGGAACCTCGCAGCTTCGAACGCCGCACCCACTAGCCGCAAGCGACTGTACAGGTCAAGCGCGCTGACCACTCTGCCGCAGGGCCCGTCATGGCACAGGTTGAGCACCGTGCGCCGTCGCAGGGCTGTACCTGCCGCTGTCCGTTTCAGGTCGGAGAACTTTCTGCGAACCAGCAGACTTCCCAGACTGGAAGGTTGTCCAAATACCGGTATGGAAGGTGCTGATTATGCTCGGGAAAGGCCAACGTTCTCAGCTTACAAGTCTTTGCGGTTTCTGTGTCAGCATCGTGTCAACCAGACGTGTTATGTTTCCTATACTTGGAAAGGAAATCTAGAGTCAATGTCGCATAAGCCCTCGAACGAATCAACCACTAAAATCGGCACGAGGACCTCCTTATGAAGGGCAAGATCTTACGAGAAGCCTCTGATAAAATGACGTCTCTTTCAAACTTCCGGATCATACACGAAGCAAAACAAGAGAAAGGAGACAGGAGAGGGGTACATTCTACAAACGTACCACTTTTGAGAGCAGAGGGTTGTTTCCATCCTGTCTGAGGAATGCCAACAAAAGTTCAAAGGCTCAAACTACCGCGGGAAGTTTTTTTAAAACCACGAATAAAAAATTCAATCATCAAAACGTCGTTTGATGAGAACACGACGAGACAACCCCGCGACGTCTGGCAGAGAGGACAATGGTAATACTTTGAACTTCCTACATACCTCTCTCCTGAGACACAGGCTGGACTCTTGAAGGCGCCGGAAATGAAAGGACGGAGCCCTGGCGGAGGGAGGGAAAGAGCAGAGGGCACCCATCGCCACCAAAGCCTCTCTTTTGGGTCTTCCGCAGGCTGCGGGAGTCTTGAATAAGTAAAGACGTCAGCAGCACTCCCCTCTCACCAGGGGGCGCACGTGAGACGGGGGCCATTGCCTGACTAATTACCTCCACTCATTCTGCCGCAAGAGAGGTCGCTGGGTCTGGTTGGTCTGTGGGGAGGTTGGGCACAGGCAGGGCTGGGAGAGGGTGTAGGCTGTCAGTATTTAGCAACAGCACCATCTGTCTAGTCCCCCATCACTCAGTGCGTGTCACCGTGTTCTCTTTATTCCTTCTGTCTGTCTCTTCTTCTTTCCGTCTTCCTTTCTTTCCTTTTTGTCATTCCTTTCTTTCTCCTTTCTTTCCCTCTTTTTTGCCCTGTTTGCTGTCTCTTCTTCCTGTTTTTGTTCATTCCTTCTCTTTCTTCTGTCTTTTCTTCTTTTCTGTTTTTCTTCCTTCCTTCTTTTTCATTCATTCACCCAATTATTCATTTATTCTTTCTTTTGTCCTTTCTTCTTTCCTTTGTTACTTCCGCGTATTTGGCATGGTTAAAGTTCCTCAGCTGCTAATGAGCGGTTACATCTTCCAACCTGTTTGCAACAACCGTATGTGGCTATGTGGGCTTTGCCTCCACTTTCCTCTACGAAAAATATTGACTATACTCTGTATGATATTTCAATTATAATTTTGATTTGGTTTTTCACGATTTGCCTCTGAATATGCGACTGAGTATACCACAGCAGCAAGAATTTCGGAAACAATTTATCATGATATTTCTATATCATTTTATTTTTTATTTAATATTAATGACTATTAAGATGATAAATGCGATCGTGTTCATTATGATGATCTTGACAATTTGTGGATGACTTGCTAAGTATCTTAATGATAATCTTGATGCTTCACAGTTCTGACGGCGTTGAAGATTCTCGTTAGGATAAGTTTTATAATTATGATCATTTCATAGAGGATGTTTTTAAGGAGAAGGAGGAAGAGTAGGGAGGAGGAAGAGAAGGAAGGAGGAGGAGGAGAAGGGAAGAGGAGGAGAAGGGAGGAGAGGGAAGTAGCAGGGAGGAGGGGGGAGGGAGGGAGGGAGGGAGGGAAGAAGGGAGGGAGGGAGGGAGGGGGGAGGGGAAGGGAGGGAGGAAGAGAGGGAGGGGGGGCGGGGAGAAGGAGGAGGGAGGAGGAAGAAGGAAAGAGAAATGAGGAGGAAGAAGGAAGAGGAGGATAATAAACTTGATGCCCTATCCTGAAAGAGGCTTTTATAATTCATTCACTCTGAGAAACTCCAGGACATCAGTGACAGTTTGACGTCTCAGATAATAAAACGCACAACCCTGAAGTAGTGCTTGGTTGTATCTATTGTTCGCCACTGAAACAGTAGCCTTGACGGTTTTAGTGTCTGTTTCTTTCTTTTGGTGATTGCTCGTTTGTTCGTTCTTTCATTTGTTCGTTCGTTCCTTGGTTTGCTTCCTTTTTTCTTCTACCCTTCTATTTTATGACTGTAAACCCCAGTGGTGGGCATTATTTTGCACTTGTCGAAGTTCTCCTCAACGAAATTAGCAAGCACTGATTAAAGGGAAGTAATAATCTGCTCAGCCGCCACTAAATTCGACATGCAGTTACTTCCCTTTGAAAACTATCCCGAGCTCTTACTCAATGCTTTTGACATGACGCGTTTTCGTGACAAGGCAAAGAGGTAGGCCTTACTCCCCGTGAAACGACAACACTTGAGGACTGTTCACAACTGACACGTAAAAATTGAAATACAGTCAGAGGGAGCCAAAAACAACAACAGTATAAACATCAGTTTTGTCTGACAGCTCACAGCCATCTACGTTAATTCCCTTCTTTCAGAATGCATTAATGGATTTCACGGCCTATCAGCCGAATTACGCCACGTAAGGCCATTGTTGACTAAATATGACGAGCTGGTTTAGACAGAGTTGTCTCCATTGTCCTAGTCATTCCATTTTTACGGGCCCCCGTGGGATGGGGGTCAGAATAGACCCACCGCGTCTCTGTACGCGATTCATAAGAGGCGAATGAATACGGACATCGTGACTTGATTTGCGCTTATTCGGAAGCATTCTAGTGATTTCGTGATTATTTCGAATTGCCCGTAAATTATCATTTATTTATTCCCTTTTTCCGAATCGCTTTGTGAGATGCGAATTAAGAATCAAAAGTCAAAATCTAGATTGAGACAAAAAAGCAGGCTGTGGGGGGAAAAAAGAGAGAAAAACCAAGGAAAATGGCAGGTGATTTGGGAGACAGTTTTATTGCGAAAACTGACTGATTGGACGTTGCACGATTACAGTAACAACTTCCTAAGAAACCGGGAA
>JAWQFJ010019868.1:0-2500 GCA_034096865.1 Theodoxus fluviatilis | reverse complement strand
CAGTTATATGTGTGTGTTTGCAAATCTCAGCCAATGAGGTGCTGTGGCCCGTTAGGCAGTGTAGCACGTCAGCTTCAAACACCCCTCTCCTTGGAGGAGTCCACTAGTGTGGCCCATTAAAGGAAGCCTTACCGCATATTGCTGCTTTTTGACATTACGTACCTGATGGGGTTTCCATCTAAGAAACTTGCTTTGTTTAATAGAAATGCGCACTGGGGACACCATATTTACGTGTCCTCGAATAATTGGCCGGAAAATATAGGTTTGAATTCGTGAAAATAAACTGTTTATTGCCTCATCTCACCTATGTTTCGCCCTGTGGGCTAGGGATAAGAGAAGACCCACCGCGTCTCCCGTTGCGATTCGTAAGAGGCGAATAAATAGGGACATCGTAACTTGACTTGCACATACTCTAGATACTTTCATCGATTTCGTGCTTAATGGCCTTAAATAGTCCACATAGGCTGGTAGACTTTAAAACTCTATTCATTCATTCATTCATTCATTACATTCATTCATTCATTCATTCATTCATTCATTCATTCGTCCTTTCTCAAAATTGCCGCTAGCTTGACACCTATCTTCAAGTAGGCATAACTGCAACAATTTGATTTCTACAATTCTCATACTTAGGTCAAATTCATCAGAAAAAAACGAAAATTCTAGAAATGCTTGAAAAAATGGAGATAGGACCGGTTTAGTGGTAGCTGGTCTCATCTGCAACCAGTGCTCCCAAAATGAGTCGCTCAGATACTTTCGGTGAATGTAAAATATTTCTGTCATTGTAAAGTACAGAATATTCCCTTCAAAATGATACATAAATTTGCATGATTTGTGCAGTGCTTGCTGAGTTATGACAATTTGAATACGTATGTACCGAATATAGTTTTTCAAGTTCAAGCTACATTTTGTACAGCAACCTCCTGCTTGTAATCAAGCTGTAGCAATAAATTTTGCCAGGAGCTAATTTTTACCTACTCATATTTACATATCTGTATATTTGCGAACATACTTGCACTTGCAGTGTTACACTTAGCGCAGTGTTTGATACCCCTCGGGGTTGGGGGTAAGAATAGATCCATCGCACCTCTTTACCCAATTCACAAATGGGGAAAATTTCAGGAGAACGTGTCTTCACTTACTATTACTGTAACCAACTCCTGTGAAATAATGGTCAGTGGCCTTACACAGACTACAATAGCTGTTAGTAAAACTTAATTCTTTCATTCTTCCATTCATTCGTTCGTTCATTCATTCATTCATTCATTTGCTCGTTGGTTCGTTCCTTCCTTTGTTCTTTCATTCATTCATTCACTCGTTCCACTGTCTGATGGTGCCATGGAAACTCACGGCTGGAGAAGGGACCGAGGACGGAGCGCTCGTCAGCGCAGAGCAGCATGGGCAGAGCCACCAGCAGGAGCAGAATGAATTTCATCTGCAAGAGTCAGTGCCACGTCCTGGCTTGAGCGCCCAGCTTGGCACCGTGCCCCCTTGTGCTGCTGTCTTGAAACGCTCAGGTTGATTTTGTTTGATTTTGCTTTGCATTGCCGTGCATTGCATTGCATTGTGTTGTACTGTATTATGTTGCATTGCATTGCGTTGTATTGCATTGTGTTGTGTTGTATTGTATTTATTTATTGCATTGCATATATTGTATTGTGTTGTATTGTATTGCATTGCATTGCATTATATTGTATTGCGTTGTATTGTATTAATTGTATTGCATTGCATTGCATTATATTGTGTAGTGTTATGTTACATTGCATTCCATTGTATTGCATTGCATTGCATTCCATTGTATTGCATTGCATTGTATCAATTGCATTGTAGTGCATTGTATTGTATCGTATTGTGTTCTGTTATGTTGTATTCTTGAACGAGGAACGACATACGACTGGAGCCGCTCGATGCCCCCTCTTCAGCAGGAACCCCTGGCTGCTGGGCTTTCGGGGCCTGCTCCAGTAGCTCAGCCAGGGGCGGCCCCAAGCAGCCATGACGTGGCCACCAGGGGGGGGGGGGGGGGGGGGGGGGGGGGGGGCATCGGGTCTCAATTTGGTGTTGAGATGTGTTTTTTGTATAAGTGTGTGTTGCTTTGATGTGTGTTGTCTTGTGTTGAGGTGTATTATGCTGTACTGTGTTGTATTGTGTCGTGTTGAAGGTGATTTGTATGCAGTATTGCATCCCATAGCGTCGCATTGTGTAAGGCAGCGTTGTTTTGTGTTGTATTGTATTGTATCGCATTTTATTACATCATGCTGTACAGTTTCGTACTGTGTTGTTCTTGTACTGCAAAGTAGTGTTCTCTATGGCACTACACTCTGCCACTTGACAGTGATCTATATTGTATTGCATTGCATTGTATGCCATACTTGCTGCAATTCTGTGACGTAAATCTGTCCGTGCGTGTAATTATGTCTGTGCGTGAATGATTATACTTCGTGATCATATACGATGCACCTACCTTCTTTGTGACTGATGCAGCATTGGTTTAACGTCTACG
>JAWQFJ010019867.1:45000-49216 GCA_034096865.1 Theodoxus fluviatilis | reverse complement strand
CACATATATATATATATATATATATATATATATATATATATATATATCTGACTATGAGAGAGAGTGAGAGAGACAGAGAGAGAGAGAGAGAGAGGGAAAGAGAGAGAGAGAGAGAGAGAGAGAGAGAGAGAGAGAGAGAGAGAGAGAGAGAGAGAGAGAGGGAAAGAGAGAGTCACTTAACGCTCTGAGTGACGATTTTGCGGGAGTTGTTGCAGGAGTAAGCCTACTGACAACTATTGCATTAACGTATTCATTGCTTCAGTGGCGCTTTGATTGCGTAAAACATGTTTTGAAATGTAACTTTTCACTCGGAGTTTTATAGGGATTCAAGTCGTGCGCATGTGATAATAATGATATTTTTCATGCAATAAATGTACGCTTTTGTTAAATTTTAATTCCTTGAATTTCACCGGGTCGTAATCTGGCTTTGGATTTTGAGAGAAGAACTAGATGATATATTCATCAAATACACGGCAGACGTGCACTCACACATTCGGATAGAAATGAAACCTGGCAAGGTGTGACAACTGATGAATATTTATGAGTTGGTTGTTTACGATAAGGTATGCACGCATGCCACGGCCCACCCTGAGTTATTCAACATAGGTCACTCAAACTCGCGTCCCGCAGTAGCGTTGTATCGTCATCTCCTCCGTCATAACAAAGTATCAGCTTATCCCTTAGAGGCATTTGCATTTTACTTCATGGTTTTAATTTCCATAGAACACAAAACAATTCACAGATTTTTACAAGTTTGTTTGAGAGAGCATTGTTGTTCAAAGTGATCTCAGTAGCGAAGCCGTAATGATCGCTGTCAAAGCATGGCGTCTGTTTCGACAGCTATTAGCAAACCTACGTATTTAAAAACCTAGTGCTTGATTACAGCTTGTTAGGGAAGATAAAGGGCTTTGTGGAATATAAAGCATGTCTGCTTATTATATGAAAAGACAAGCTCTTGCATATATTGGCTACTTTTTAAGAGTGTAAATCCCCGAAAGAAACTGAACTCGCTGTGAATTAAAGAATCCAGTGGCGTTTGAATGTATTATAGTAAGTGAGCGAACACGTATTTTGTGAGAGAGCATAAGAGCGAGCGATTGAGTGACAGACCACGTGAGAGCGGGAGTGAATGAGTGAGTGTTCGAGTGAGTGAGTGCGCGAGCGAGTGTGCGAGGGAGCGAGTTAGTGCTCGAGCGGGCGAGTGCTCGAGTGCGGGAGCGAATGAGCAAGCGAACGAGGGAGGGAGTATGTGCGTAAGAAAGCGAGTGAGTGTGTAAGTGAGTGACGGTGAATGACAGTCAGTCAGTCAATCAGCCAGTCAGCCAGTCAGTCAGTCAGTCAATCGTGGTGAAGTCAACAGATTGGCCGACTAAACTGAATGAAAAATCAAATCAGTTGCAAATTTAAATCGTTGTTGACATTTTCTCCAAATCAATGTAAAAAACGATTGGAAAAAGTTTATTAAATAATTACTGAATGTAAAACCCCTGAAAGCGTTTTGAAAAAATGTATGTAAAGTTCTTGGTTGGGTGTATGAAAGCTAATAATGTCCTTTACATGTATTTCCAACGGTTCAAGTTGGTAGGCCTACATTTGCTTTAAATGCCGGTGTTTCGCAAATTCAACTATAAAGATTAAATGACCTGAGTTATGGATCAATCTTTTCTACACAACTGTATATTTTTTTCTTAACAGTGCAGAAAGGTGAGCATAGTTGTTCCCATACATATAATCGTCTGAAAACCTGAGATGAAGAGACTTTCGTAAAGTGGAAAAAAAGGAAAGAAGAAAACCAAAGAACAAAAATCAAGACTTTAATCTAAAACTCTACCCGTGAACGACAGAAGACGCAATTGAATGGGTGACGACTAATCATTGCTTTTAAGCAGTAAACATCCAAGTATCACTACTCACTAAACTGTTGTGTCAGTTTTGGAGTCGTACTGTCGCACGATATTAGGCCGTTGGAACGGTTTTCGCATAACATAAAATTCTACCAAAAGGAGTTATAAATCGGAAACTAATTTAGAATGCGCCATGGAATATATTTGACTGGCTGGACTGAGCAAGTCACACTTTGGCAGATCAACAAGCAGCATAGAGTCGTCTTTGATGCAGTAAGTGATTAAAACATGAAAATCTCAGTAGGCATTGCTGTAGGGATTAAACTAAGTAGAACTATCACTTTAAGTCCTACACGTGCTGTCTCAGATAAGAAAAAAATATAGCAAAACAACGAAACAGAACAAAAAGTAAAATTCTTTGCCTAAAATTGTATTCTCCAATAAAAGAAAAGTTACGAAAGCACCGTATTAAACCGGGTAAAATGTAACACAAATTTTCGGATATCAGAGTGATGAGAGCTCACTTAGCAAATGCATGGAAAGCTTTCTAACCTTCAACATGATGTAGGTGCAGTGCCCAACAAGCTGAAGTGGATCTCGCGCGGATAAGTGCAATGTAGATTCTTTTATACAGCGATAACTTTCTCCACAAGTCCCCTGTCGAAACCACTGTCCCTTGTCCCTCGTCCATGCTGACCCTTGGGGTTCCCGCGCTTCCCGCGGCTTGATTGCCGAGATGCGAGAGTTACAGTGCTAGTGTCACCCTCCAGGGATCTTGAGCCTTCTAAATCGTGTTGTGGTGAGGACAGTTAACTGTTTCCTAGTCAAGACGTAGAGGTAGAAAGACATAATGTCTGTATTCTTGTCCGCTATGGTCGTTACCCTGGGTCGTTTTGGTACAACGACACACTTCTCAGTGGGGCTAATGGCATTGTCATGCATTGTCAATCCGTGCAGTCATCGCTTGTTCAAAGACAGGCTCGTAACACTAGAATTTGCTGGTATTGTTAGGATAATGCTACTCAAAATGATGATGGCTAGTCACAAAAGTTGAATATATTTTCTCTCTCTCTCTCTCTCTCTCTCTCTCTCTCTCTCTCTCTCTCTCTCTCTCTCTCTCTCTCTGTATGTATATATATATCTGTCTCTCTCTTTCTCTCTCTCTCTCTGTCTCTCTGTGCTTCTTTCTGTCTCTCTCTATCTGTCTCTCTCTCTCTTTCTCCGTGTCTATCTCTATCTCTGTCTATCTCTGTCTCTGTCTCTGTCTGTCTGTCTCTCTTTCTGTCTCTCTTTCTCTGTCTCTCTCTGTGTCTCTCTCTCTGTGTCTGTCTGTCTGTCTGTCTGTCTGTCTCTCTCTCTGTCTGTCTGTCTGTCTGTCTGTCTGTCTGTCTGTCTGTCTGTCTGTCTGTCTGTCTGTCTGTCTCTCTCTCTCTCTCTCTCTCTCTCTCTCTCTCTGAGATAGTGCAAAAACTGTTGTGTCTACAGTTAAGTTCTGTGTGTGTGTAAGGAAGCAAACACCCTACAGTGTTGGAAAAGTTTACCAAACCCTGACTGTTAAAAGACAACGATTAATTAGAGACGCAGAAATTATAATATCAAATAGCTTATTGCTTGCAGAGTTCGAAGCATTGATTCAAGCCGCGAGGTTAAAACACCTGATTAATCTGATCTTGAGTAGTTTCAAAGTTGAGTTAGCTACGCAAGTACGAGTACGAGCGATAAACACAAAGTGAAACCTACCTTCCTTCGGTAACTATGTTTTCTCATTCAGCATTGTAGAAATTATTTTTTCCTGACCATTTATTTCATGCACTGCCAGAAAATGTTTTAAGCCACCGCATTAATGTAGAAAATTTGAAATAGATAAATAAGATTTGATGCCGTTAAGTTTTTCTATCGCGGATTAAATCATCACACCCCTGTATACGTTTTTCCTTAATAATGTCTACCTTACTAGTTGATGGGATAAAATAATCATACCATGTTTACTTGTTACATTTCATTTTAAGAAACTTTTGTTTGCTCCAAATAATCTATCGTTTACTTGTCATGTAGTTTTCTTTTTTCTGCCTAATCTTTAGCTGAGTTCTGTTTCAAGACATATGCATTTGATGTACCGGTTGCAAGAGAAAGAGCAGCAGCAGCAGCAACAACAGCAACAGCAACAACAATAACATATATCACACAAAAATCGATGCAACCGTAGCAGAGGCAGCCACATCGACACCTACTTCGACAACATCACAACCATTTTAAGGCTATCAAACAAAATGCTGCTAGGGTCGTTCTTGATAAATTAGATGCACCCACCCTTCCTCTCTCTACCGCCGCCCAGGTCAGTGTCCACCCGCTTCTCGTTCCTGATACAGGTT
>JAWQFJ010019867.1:32500-40000 GCA_034096865.1 Theodoxus fluviatilis | reverse complement strand
AGGTACCCCTATGGTTTCATCATGGGACTTTCACTTATCATCATTACATTAAATGCTTGCCAACCTGTCTTTACCTTCTGATCAAACCAGAGACACTATAATAAATGGACTGCTCACTGACCTCTCAGTGTATAGTCTACATATTGTCGCAATGTTGGCTGCGCCGCTCCGCCTTAGTTCTGGCAAAGATAATTTCCGGTTTCTAATGTCTACAGAATGGAGCAGCTAATCGAGGAGATACTTGAGGAAAGTACGCAGCATTTACTTTAAAAAATAATTGAAAAGAAGAAATGAACATTGAAATAGTATATTATACATAATTTTTAATCTATAGCTACATCAGCTCGGATAGCATAGTAAGTGTAACATTTATGACCGAGATAATACACGAAAGACAGAGCGAGACGACGCTTCATGAAGTCAGTTGGCAATTATATTATCAATCAGAAAAGAATTTTTGCAATAAGTAGGCTGGTGTTGTAAGTCAGAGGCACTGCTGCTAAACGTTTCTTAAACATGTGAAATACATAGAACAGGTTATAGATACTACGTCTAGCGTTATACAGCTATTGACGGCGGTCAGTTTGTATGTATATGTGCCTGATACATGGAATTGTTATCGTCGTTGTGTTTTCTTATTCTGTGGAACGACAGCCCTCTAATTAGGCCTGTGCAGGCTCCACAACCAACAATTGCACAGTTATTTCCCTGCATGTTGTGTCAAAACCCTCTGAATCCCACAGACGTAGAGTATCTGGAACAGTTCCATTGTGCTTTTAAGCAGACGCTACGTCAAAGAATACACTTCAGTCTTTATATTCAACGAATTATCGGTCCAACTTCAACCTCTGACTCTGCAATCCGCAAAATACAATTCAGTTTTTGCACAACTGAATTCAGCTAGAGCATTACATTCTATTGCTGTGCGGACAGTGGAACCGGCCCAGACTTAGACCGGAAGAGAGCATTGCCAGAACTTTGGTTTCCTGCGCAAGACGGCACTGGCAGACGCGTTTTACGCAGACATCGATCCAGTTACTATAGTATCTCTGATCAAACCTTGTACTTCGTAGATTCACCACCCACGATGGACATGGAGTTTTCCCTCTTTATTGTCATTACAACGAACGCAAACAGAGCCAAGATAGAACCCGACATCATCGAGACTACAACTGACCCGTCTCCGACTCCATTGTCGAAGCCGTTGTCCCAGACGTCTCCCGCTCCGTTGTCCCAGATGGACAAGGCTACGGAGACCACGGCCAGCAGCACGACGCAGAAGAACAGGACCTGCACAGAGTGAGTGGTCAGCAGGGTTCAAGGTCATTCGAGCGGGTGGTGGTGGAAGTGGGGACCGGGAGTTTTTCTTCCTCTTTGTGGATAAATGTTTTTCCTCTACGTGGATATATGGACATGATAGATTGACGGATGCGAGGGGAATCGGTGATCAGTTTTTCCCTGTTCTTTGGAGTAAACTCAAGGTGTTTCGGATCACTGACGAGCTATGCTTCGTGACTCGACCCGCATCTCAATAAAGTATATTCATAGATCGTGAGAGAGAGAGAGAGAGAGAGAGAGAGAGAGAGAGAGAGAGAGAGATGTAGTGTTCACATTGGCCTCAACGAAATGATATTGATAAATACAGTAATTGTGTCACTTACAGATAACTATGCACGCCTTCTCACTCACACATCCACTCTCACTATTCTGTAATGGATACACATTTACTCTCAACTTCAGCCATAAGATTACGTAAATATCGCTTAAACGATGCACGGACATAAATATACTGACTAGGATTTTAATAATGTACTAATTGTCCCCCAAAAGAAAACGTGCCGGCGCCCCGCCTCCCCCCACTCCAATTCCACCTACCCACCTCTGAACGCCTCATGGTTCTGTTGGCACTGGCGTTGTTTGTGCTCTTCATCGTGACGTTGGATTTGTTTTACATAGCTAATTACTATCATGCCACATGCACTGGCTCTAGTCAACATTGGTGAGATTCTGGCTCAGAGCTCAGTGTATTGCCCCGCATTAAGTCAATATCGTCTGCAAAACGAAGCCTGTCTGCCACCGATGGGGATGGAGGTATGGTTATTATAGAGGTGTAGACAGGCGGAGATAGGCGAGCATGCTTTGGGGTTGGACGTCGTGCGAGGCGCAGTGCCGTGGTTCTATCCCTGGGACGGGAAGAATCTGGGTTTATTAAACAATAATGATTATAGAGGGTTTGTGGGACGAAAATGGCCACTGACTTCGTGACGGCCATGAGGTGCCTGTTACAACACTTCCTGAACTTCTCCAGCGCCTCCAAGAAGAGTGGCACCAGAAGTATTGCACCTTCATCAGGATGCCGTTTCTCGGAGTGCAGCCGCACGTCGAGGAACTCCTGAGGGGACGTGGGCGACACACCAGATACTAAAACTCTTCTTAGAAATAATTATGTTTTGGTGAAAAATAAGCTTCACTTTGATTATTTCGGGGATGGTGATGGGGGACGGTTTTTTGAGAGTTGTTGTTGTCTTTGGCAATTAATCTATTTTTCAAACTTCAATCTATCAAGAGAGAGATGACTGGTACTGTTTGTTCTAAAAGAACTGTTCATAGGAGGAACGCACCGGAGTTAATCCGCTACTGTGGATCTGTGAAAATACTAGGTACATTTGTGTGTGTGCACAAAACATAATACACGCTCTTGAAATGTCTTGGACAACATAGAGAGACGCTGGATTTTATAGGGTGAATGTTCACCGATTTGTGGCTGATGTGAACGCATACACTTGCCAGCTGAAAAAGCCCTTTGTAAATACAACACTGCCTCATATCAAAGCAACGTCGAAACCCTCCTCCACTACCACCATCAGTATCACCAGGTACCCAGTTTTACTTCTGTTAAGGAGAAGCAACTGAGTTGATCCTTTCCTCAAAGTTGCAACTCCAGCATCCGCGAAGCTCAAACACGGGATCCGCTGGCCGTAAAAGACTGTGAGCGCAACGTTTTTATTCAGATAGTAGAATCCGCACAGATTGAAACCATGGCGCAAAACAACCTTCACAATAGCTCCAAAGCAGTGTTATAATGGGCCAATTATATTGACAAGCAAGGGTGCAAAAATACTGTAAATGCGTATCCGCGTTCGCCATACCAGTGAATATGTTTTGGTGCTGTTCCGAAAGAATCCAACATGCATAATCAGAGCGGTACCTAGTGTGAGAAAGTCGCACATCTTCAGAACTATTCACACAATCCCATGAAATGTAGTCGTCTGTTCCACAAATAAATCTAGCCTTCATCATTATCTTTAGTCTTGCTTATTAAAAAAATGAACTTTTTTCATGATCGTAACTCTGTCTTTGGTAATCTGAGAGCCGTTTGATATTTTCTCCTCAATGCTTGTTTCCACGTAAAGGAGATTAGCAAGGACAATAAGGGCGGTCGAAAATGTCATGCATTGCCTACAATATATGACAAATCTTTACTCCACTTATGGTGTCATTCCACACGCCTGGCGGACGACAGACGTAAAACATGATTGCAGATAACCATCAGTGCAAGACTCCACAATAACAGAAGCTTAAGTGAAAATAATGTATAAACAATTTATGTCGAGTACAACGTTATGTAGCCAGCCACTCTGTTCAAAGAGTCTTATCACATCTTACATTGCACATTGAATGACTGACTGACTGACTGACTGACTGACTGACTGAATGTAGTTGTACGGCCTGTCGGCTTCTGTTTGCTATGTCCAATGATCATGAAATCATGGATGCTAATTAGAGTAAGAGAAAGTCGTCACAATTTCCCTATTTACTCGCCTTTAACGAATCGCTTATGGAGACGCGGCGGGTCTATTCTCCCCCCCTCCCCCCAATGCCCCTGTGGTAGGGTGACGCGATGGGTCTATTCTCCCCCAAAATGCCCCTGTGGTAGGGAGACGCGGTGGGTCTATTCTCCCCCCAATGCCCCTGTGGTAGGGAGACACGGTGGGTCTATTCTCATGTCCAACCCACAGAAGGCAATTCTGCACAAAAACACAATCCGAATGCGAAACGTAAAGGGGCTGCATGGCTTCTCTCTGCAAAGTGTGGCCACCACAAAACGATACCTACCTTCATGCTTGGATTCGAGGAGAACAACAGAGTACCTTTCAGCCCGCTGCTCGCTTTATATAGAGGCTGCTCTGACTAAGTGCCATTGGATTGCACGCGTAGCATATTTAATTTATTGCCCGAGTGAAATTAACTCTTATTGGCTCATTCAAACGCAGGGCTCTGCGGGTGGCGGGTGACAATGCCCCAACAAGTGTGCTTCTAACTGTCCCCCCTCTCGTCCTCAGGGTCTTTCCACAATGAGAAGTTCGGATGTACCAGTCATTCATTGACCTCTCAGAGTCTACAATAAACATGTAGGAAGACAAGCAGTCGGGAACGAAGTTTTCATTCAAATAAAACATACTTTTAACGATAAATAAAACGTGTACTCTGTGCGCCACAATGTCTCCGAGGAACTGCCTTCGTAAATAATGCTCTGAATCTGTCGCGTCTTTTGCGGTCTTTTATTACCATGGTCACGTGCATGACTACGGAACTGCTATAAGTTTGGCAAGAACAGAAGATTGAATAACAAAACCTGATTCACATACCGTTTGTAAAATTGGGCACGTCCTCGCATCCGGTTCTAAACTGATAAGGAGGAAGACGGCAATGCATTGGAAATGCAAAGGAACAGAGTATATATCAATGAAATGGCAACACTTGCTCTACTGTTTTCGTCGAATTCAGTACCGACCGACACCCTCCCCCTCCCCTCCCACAAAAAGAAGGTTTAAACAAGCAGTAATTCCAGCATCTGCACATAAGTTGGGCGGTTTTATTCTCTAGGGTAGCAAGTAGAGCAACCCTTCTCTTTTTATGATTGAACAATACAATGTTTCTCCGAATGTTAAATTAATGTAACGAATTCAAGCCATCGACATTCCTGCAGCCGAGGTTTTAATTGTTTTTTTCAGTCTGCAACGCGGTAGACCGCTTTAAAAGTCAGTTTAAAAAAGGAACTGCATTTAGATATATTGCAAAAATGATATAAAAATATTTTTTCATGACGCATTCTTCACGGGCACACGCCATGCATGCATGCACACACACTCACACACACACACACACACACACACACACACACACACACACACAGAGAGAAAGAGAGAGAGGGATGAGAGAAGAAAGAGTATGAGAAACGAAAAGGAAAAAGAGAAGGAAAGAGGAAAAAGAAAGCGAGAAAGAGAGGAAAGAGAGAGAGAGAGAGAGAGAGAGAGAGAGAGAGAGAGAGAGAGAGAGAGAGAGAGAATAATTTAGCAAACTTTGTCTTCATTTAAATAAAAATCTTTAAAGTAAACCCGTCCTACTTCGACCCGGATAGTTGAATCATTACGCTATTATAAAATGTTGCGGCTTTCCGTTGTGTAGAGGACGCGCACGATTTTGGAGGAAAAACCTTGTATAGAATGCTTGTGGAATGAATGTCTCTTCTACAGGGCACTCCGACTTGCCTAGTTTTAGTGTGTAATGCATCAACTTATCTTCACTAGAACCATGGATATTCTTTCAAAGATTGTTCTGTAGATTTCCAAAGTCGACGGAATGTTAACATACTCAACGTAGATCAGAGCTAATATTCCCTCAAAGAAATACACTTATTGTACTTGCATCTTTACTGAAACATGCCAGCTGTCTGTTTCACAGTGAAAAAACTGATGTATTAGGTTTCTAATAATTTGATTATCTGCAAGGGTTGCACATCCCCTCATGAATATTTTCAGTTGACCCAATTTCGACGTGCGCTTTGAAAAGCGGACCAGAGTAACTAAAGGATACGCTTGAAAGAAATGAGAGGCGTCAGGATAAATGATTAATGTTCGCTTGCCGGTAAACTTTTAAAAAGGATCTTTCAGTCCTGCTTGCAGCTTATTGCTACGTCGTCCTACTGTGCAGGTGATGAAGAATGAAACAGCGGAAAAAATCGCCGACACACTGCTTGCTATGCCTTCCTCCACCACGAAAACAATGTAACCAAGCAAAACTAATATAAAAGCAAAGAGAGATAGAACTTGTAAACTTGAAAGAAAGAAAGAAACTGAATTGCATCCCAACTCTTGGTCTACTGGCTTGTGTTCTAATGAAAGATGGAAAACCCCGCCATCCATGTTTGAATGCGTCACACATTGTTTTCTAATGTAGCTTTCTTCTTTTCATTCCTACAGACTCCTGTTTGTTATGAAATATTATTCTATCATGTTCTGATATAGCTATCTCATTTTCATTCCTACATACTTCTGTTTGCTATGGAAGATAACTCTATCATGTTCAAATAGAACCATCTCCTTTTCATTTCCACATACTTCTGTTTGCTATGAAAGGGTATTTTATATTTCATAATTTTATTTGATATGATTATGTCCTGAAAAGAGAGTAATGTTATGGGGCGAAATGCGTAATGCAGAGATTATCAGTGACGCACACCTGACTCAGTAATCAAAAAGTGTATTCTATATTTCCCTGATCATCATATGCAAATTTGACATGTCTACAGGATCACCAATGGATTACCCAGGAATGGTGTGCATCAGGCGTGAAGATGATCGAAAACAAATGTATGGAGTACCCGGCACACACACAGACAAACAGACACTACTCTGAGTAACTGCAATATATATATATATATATATATATATATATATATATATATATATATATATATATATATATAATATATTCTCTGTCTTGATAAGTATAGCATCTGAATGGTTTTGAAACTCTACCGCACTGATACATAATGGGAAAAGTTACTCGACTATAAACCCGATGATGATGTCAAACAGGCGTAGTCAATAATGTTTTCGTTTATCCTACTACTTTTTTGTTTGGTAAAGTGCTTCCTACGCTCGCAACAAAAGTAGTAATTTGCCACCCTCTCATTCGCATCTTTCGTGTTTGAAGACTTTAAGGGACTTTGTAAGAGATACAGTTTCACACTCAAATGTAGATTGGGAGAGCATGCTCATAACCACCATGAAAAAGACGTTTCTATTTTAGTCAGACTTGTCATGGTGTGCCTTTTATTTTCACGGCATTTCGTGTGGAGCATGTCCATAACTCCAAACGAACATAATGCTTGGGATCGCTTCCATGTATGGTACAGAGCTGTTTTGTTTTTACAGATGGAATGTGCACAGCATTTACGTGACGGCATCAGCTATGCCAAAGCTGAATCGTCAACGCTTGAGAAAGAGCAACCAAAGAAAGAGATGAGAGCACAGCGTGTTCAGGACGTGAGGTCTCAGCATCCTCCTCACGGAAAGCACTCGGGAAAACCCTCACAAACCAGACCAACTGGCTAAACATAAGATCCCTGTGTCGTTCAGAGATGCAGAAAACGGTCTGCATGGGAATCTTAAACGTATTTGTCCCTGCTGTGCCAGAAAAACCCACGATGGGAAG